>KZ303576.1:19356-34526 GCA_002705745.1 Coemansia reversa NRRL 1564 | reverse complement strand
GTCATTTTGTCTCGATGGCCGCGAATCATAAAATTCGCGGAATAAAATCACATACGACGCACAAAAAGAACAGAATGACAACCACCGCTGCAAACGTTTATGCTGCGCCGATGACGGCCGACATGCTTGAAAACGCTATCGCAGATGGTGAAGTCGCTGAATGTGGCTTTATCAAGCATGATTGGCATAGCGGCGACTCTGTTCAGGTTGCTGCACTTTCGTCGGCGCAAGAAACTACACTCAGGGACCTATGCAAACGCTATGCAATGGTACTCGAGAATCCGCCTGAAGGCCGCCCGCCCGCTGGTGGGCCCGAAATGGAAATTCATATCCAGGAGGGCAAGGCGCCAATTTCTCGCGCACCATACCGACTTTCGCACACCGAACTAGCAGAACTTGATTGCCAACTCGCTGATCTGATTAAAAAGGGGTACATACGCCCGTCGACGTCGCCGTGGGGTGCACCGGTACTTTTTGTCAAAAAGAAGTCCGGGGAACTCCGCCTTTGTGTTGACTATCGTGCCCTGAATGAGATCACGATCAAAGACGCATATCCAATGCCGCGGATCGACGATCTGATTGACGATACGCATGGCGCGCAGATGTTCTCGAAAATCGATCTAGCGCAGGCATATCACCAGGTACGCATCCGCGATGAAGATATCCCAAAAACGGCATTTCGCACAAAACGAGGATCTTTTGAGTACACCGTTGTACCATTCGGACTTACAAATGCTCCCGCTGCATTCCAGCGCGTGATGAACCATGCACTTCACGATCAATTAGGTAAGACGTGCATTGCTTACCTTGACAATATTCTGGTTTTCTTGTGCAATCCAGATGAACATGCCCACGACCTGGAAGCTGTACTTGCATGCCTACGCGACAATAATCTGCATGCAAAGGCCGAGAAGTGCGAATTTTTCACAGAATCCGTTGACTTCCTTGGCCATGTTTTATTGAAAAATGGTGTTGAAACCGATCCGCGCAAGGTTGAGGCAATTCGCGAGTGGCCACTGCCCAAGTCGCAGACTGATATCTGCAGTTTTCTTGGACTCAGCGGCTACTACCGCCGGTTCATTAAGAACTATGCACAGACCGCGCTTCCACTAACCGATTTGCTGAAAGGTGACGCCTTTACCTGGAACGCCGATGCTGAAGCTGCTTTCCGAAAATTACAGGATCATCTGTCGTCCGTGCCGATTATTCATCAATTCGATCCGCAGTGCGAGACTCATATTGAAACAGATGCTTCCGGTACGGCAATCGGCAGCGTATTACACCAAAAGCATGACGGCAAATGGTGTCCAGTCGCATTTTATTCGCTAAAGCTAAGCGACAGCCAACGCAGATGGCCGGTGCACGAATTGGAGTTCTTTGCTGTTATCCGCGCACTCACGACCTGGCGCCATTATTTACATGGAATTCATTTTGAAGTTGAGATGGATCATCAATCCATAGAAATGGTCAAAACGCATACCAAGTTTTCTGAATGATAGATCCGTTGGTTGTAGATGTGGCAAGCATTTGATATGGTATTAAAATACCGTGCCGGATCTAAAAATGTTGTCACTGATGGCCTGTCTCACAAATTTTGCAGCCAGATATCCGCTCAGATGAACATAAGCGCAATGCTCGCCTAATGCAATTGCCGCTGCAACCACTAAAGCCCACACCCGCGCTTTTACCAACACCGGTGCCAGTACACACGGATGCTCCAATGCCTACCAATAACTTGGTGCCTAATCCACTGCCAGATACAATGCCTGTGTCGCCGCCTGCTCTGGCGCCTGCTTCAGAATCCGCACCAACAACCGCCCCACCACCCGCCCTGCCGAATGATGTTGAGGATTTAATGTCGGCGTTTGACAATTTAAACATCAGCGTGGTTTTTACTGATCCCGCCGAATCATCAACAATGGATGTTCAACTTTTGCATGAAGATGCACAAATGCCGGTAAAAGCACATGTCGATGACACCAGATTTGATATCCATTGCATTTCAAAATTTTCTCTAGAATCATATGAACTATCGCTGGTGTCCACAGGAGTAGCTGCTCATGCTCTGCCAAATTCTTATTTGCGTATTGCGCCGCGCAGCAGATTGGCATCCAAAGGGGTCTAAGTACTTGGCGGTGTGGTTGATCGGAATTATACAGGCGAGATTAAAGTCTTACTATTTAACAGTTCTAGCGCAAATATTGCTATTGCCACCAGCGACAGAATTGCACAGGTTATTCCGACAATGATCGCGCATCTGCAATTGGTGCAAGTTGATAAACTTTCCAACACGGACCGCGGAACCGGTGGATTCGGTTCTTCAGGGATGGGGAGGACTCCACTTGCACGCATGGCGGCGATCAAGATGCTGAAACTTCCGACTAGCACCAATGCATCAGACTCTTATCTCGGTGATGCACAGCTCAAACGGATCATACATTTATTGCAATCGAGTGATGATATACAGTCTAAAAGCACAAAAGAAACTGCAGCTAAGTATCATATGCATCAGGGTGTGCTCTTTAAGAAGGGGCGCCACTGCATCGGTAAAAAGGCTGATCGATTGCTATTGATGCGCGAATTTCATGATTCAGAAGCAGCAATACATCTGGGAGTTCGCAAAACACATGAGCGTTTAAGCGAAATATTTTACTGGCCCGGGATGTACATCGATTGCAAGGAATATGTGCAGACCTGTGACAAGTGCCAGCAAGTAAAGAATAGCACATAGCTGAGTGACAGACTGCTGCAGCCATTGGAGATTCCGCGGTGTAACTGGTCGAGTGTGAGAACGGACTTTATTGTGAGCCTGCCGAAAACGAAAGATGGCTTTGATGCAATCATGGTGGTCATAGACTGTTTATCGAAAATGGCACACTTTATTGCAACACACGTGACGGCAACGGCACAAGAGACAGCGCAACTTTACTTGGAACAGCTTTATCATTTACACGGCCTACTGGAATCCATTGTGTCTGACCGTGATCCCAAGTTTACTTCATCTTTCTGGTGCGCTTTGTGGAAGCAGACTGGTACTGAGCTACGGATGTCAATGGCAGGTCATGCACAGACTGATGGGCAAACAGAATGGGTTAATCAGATACTGGAAGCCATGTTACGTGCAACCTGCAATAATCATCAAAACAACTGGAAAGCCCTACTGCCATTAGCTGAGTTTGCATACAATAACCACAGCAATAGTTCAACTCAGCACAGTCCGTTTTATGCAAACTACAGATTCCAGCCAGCGACCGCTGCGAACATTTCATTTAATGCCAACACGGATGACCCCGACTCAAATGAAGTGCTGTCAAGAATTGCAGGCATTGGTGAAGAAGTCCGTGCAAATCTGGAGCATGCACAACTTCGCTGGATTGACAACCATGACAAAAACTTGCGTGAGCCTAATGAAAAGGTCGGCGATAAGGTTATGTTATCCACACACTTTACAACACTGCCTTATTTGCAGAATCGCTCAAACCGCTTACTGCAGCACAAATGGTCAGGCCTGTACACAGTGATTAAAGCAGTTGGTGAGAATGCTTTTAAACTTGAACTGCCACCTGACATGCATATCCATCCAGTGGTTTCCTGGTCATATCTCAAGAAGTACAATGAATCAGACCGTTTTGAAAACCGCAAACTCGATAAGCCACCACCAGTTGAAGTAAATGACCATTTGGAATACCGGATTGAAAAGATTGTTTCACACCGGAACTACAGGAACAAACGGCAGTATCTGGTGCACTGGGAAGGCTATGGCGAGAGTGACCGGACATGGGAACCCGAGACTGCATTTATCAATGCAAAACAAGTACTTAAAAAGTACAAGGACGCCCAAGGGCTCAATGAACATGCCAGAGTCTAGTCCTAAGAAGGGGCGAATGTGAGGACAATTAGACGCGGAACTCACTTATGACGTCATAGTGGGAAAAGTGTTTACTTTAAACACTTAGCATGTTTATGTTTTCTTTCTAAATGTTTCCTTAGTCTTTTCACGGGGATTGAAATATATTGCCTACTTTATAGTTTATTCTTCTTTACAAGAAGATAGTTTTAGAACACTTGAAAAATTTGTATTTAATAAAGTAAGTCAGGCTGGGAATCCAAAATATGTTTTATTAATAATTATCAGAATAAAAAATATCCAAAAAAGCAATAAAGTACTTTCTATTCTCAATATATACTTGAGCTAAACTAGGTAATAAAGGCAGTATAAAAATAATAACAAGATAATTTTCTTTGCCAAGAAGTAAAAATGGAGTTTTAGTTACTCATATATTGGTTGTAGTATATATAAGTTACTGCTTATAAATAGGTTTTTATAAAGTTAAATATAACTAACCTTAGAAAACTTCAGTTACAGTTATACTTTCTGTATCACTAAAGTGGTATAATAATGGGGCTGCATAATTAATATTACCTGTTTTTATAGTAAATGTTCCAACATATCCTTTCAGACTATTTGGATCATTAAATTGTTCAGGTATCCTTATCACACCGAATCCTGAACCAGTGAATTTCCTTTTTACTTTTAATATAAGATCTTTTTTACTTAAACTAGTGTCACCACTTATTAAAAAAGTTCTGGTAGCATTTGTTGATCTATCATATACAGCAAATTTAAAGGAACACCCAAATTTCTGATCCATTTTGATGATAAAATATGTAAATTTTAAAATTATATATTGTTCTACAACTATTTGTGAATATTATAAAAAAATTTAAAAATATCAAAAAAAAATGGTAAATGTTTCCTTTATATAAATTATTTGTAGTTGTATCATATAACAAACATTTTATACTACAATTATTATTAATAAGAATATAAAAATAAAAAACTAATATGTGTAGCTATTTTTTACTAAATTGTAAAATTCTTAAAACAAAATTAAATAAACTATTAAATTAAAATATCAAACTTTAAAAGTTATTAATTAACTAAAAAGTTAATTTATTACTTTTTGCTTATACTTTATAATGTTGGATATGTGTTGCAAAAGGTGCGCGACTATCTTGAGCAAGTGGCTTTTTTAAAAGAATAGTTTATCATAAATAAATATTTGTAAGGAATCTACAAACAACTACTACATGCAATTCCTTTTTATAGATGTATGCATACATCCTTTCAATGTCTTTTTAATTAGCTCACATTGAAGGGTGATGCATCACATCTTCAGGGATGCTCTCAGGGTGATTGTACCATCCCTTTTGTCGGCCGACTTGGCTTTGCCCATGGTTCATGTCTGGAAGCCATCTGGCCTCTGCAACAAAAACGCCTAGCCATGAGCTGGCCAACCGGTTAACAGGGGGATGGTATTATCCTAGTATCCCGTCTCAGCCTGCTAGACGTGCGCTCCGATTCATCACTAGAGTCTGGATACTCAATTAGTGAATCACTACTAGAATCAGGATACTCAATGAGTTCCTGGTCTATTGGTTCGGGATCATCATTATGCAGTTGAGGCGATCCTGGAGATCCTGGCCTAAATGGCTTGAGGCGATGTTCAGGAGATAGAGTTGTAGAGAAATGAGGTGTTGTACTGATATTTTTAGTCATCGGAATCCTTGCCAGCACTCTTCTTTTGAACATCATATATACACGCTGTGTCGTACTATTTGCTTGGGAGATTTTCTGCAAATCTTGCATTCCAGAAATAGGCAGCCATGTAAAGGTTGGTTTACTCTCAGAAGACGAGATTTCCGGTAGAGAAAGTGCAGCTGCCCCTTTGATAACATAAGGGGAATTATTATTATGCTCTTCACTCGTTGAAGACACCTTTGACCTTGTTGTTTCTTCTGGTACAATAGGCATATGCACTACTACTGTATCAACCCCTGTTTCCTTTGATGTTTCTGTATCAATAGGAATTGGATAATTTCCTTCTGAATTAGATACATCTGAATCGTATATGTCGGATGAACTTGATAAATGATAATCACCTGGAATTGGATATTCACCTACTGAACTCGAAGATCCTTCCATTTCTTCATCTGGACCAGATGCAGAATCGTCGGATACCATGTCTTCATCAGGATCCATTTCTGTATCATGTTCTGATTCAGTCTCACTATCGCTTCCATCTTCCTCAACCTCTGCTTCATATGCGTCATCTGAATCCTCATTGTTTGTAATTGATAGACCTGCTTGCATATTTGCCATTACATTCATCATCCTGTCAATTATTGCTAGAGCTCGGGATAGCAATGTATGCTCTGCTATCTCTGACGCTGCCATTTCTGAAACATCTCAGGACACGACTCGAGTTGGTTCATTACTCGGCCATATTTCTTCATCATCATCATTAGTGGGAGCCATATGCACATCATCCGATGGCACTTGATACCGTTCTGGCTCATTATCTGGTATAGCCTCTAAAGATTGCTCAATATAAGGCATCGGCGTTAGCTCTGGCAGAAGAACGGCTCTCTCGGGATTATCTGCTAATACTGCTCCGCCCATTTCACTACCGCCACTGCTAAGATAGCCTGTCTCATTATCATCTCTGCCATTATTACTAGTATTACCATCCGGCCAATATTCTGACGTCTTACTACATGGTGTTGATGAAGACAAATGCCCCGCAAAATGTGATGGCCCTGCAGTCAGTGAAGATCCTCCTGCAGATGTCGACAGTGACGATAATCCACTACTCGAACCATTGTTGAATTCATCCAAACTATCTGCATTATCCTTTGCTGCTGCATCTCCGGATTCTTCAGCTAAGGTATATGGCAACAAAATATCACCCGGTATACCATGAGCTAGCCTTTGATTTTGCATATCAGATAAATAATATACAGTATTCTCTCTATGCATTACCTTAAATGGTCTAAGATGACGATAGGGCTGAACTGCTACTGGAATAGGCATGTCAGTACGCTTGACTGTAACTAACTCGCCAGGCTTAAACCACTGTGTCCTTCGTGAATTATTAACCCGCTGATGTTGCTTACGACGCTTACGCTGCTGCATTGCTTGTGCTTGTTCATGAGCACGAATAAGCCAGTCCTCCTCTGTCTCGATTGGCTCTTCCTCGGGAATGTTCCGATCCTCACGCAAACGATTAGCATCAATGCCATAAAGCAATTCAAATGGTGTAAACGTCATCGTTTCTGACTGAGTATTATTCATAGCTGCGATGGCTCATGGAATCAGTTGAATCCAATCCATATCCACTAGAGCATCCAACTGTGCGTGTCTCAGAGCACTCTTAAACAACTTTACGCCAATCTCTGCTAGATCTGACTGAGGATGATGATCCGAAGTACGATGATGGGTTATACTGTTTTGCTACAAGAAATCTGTAAAGACATTCGATCTGAATACTGGAGCATTATCAGTAGTTAAGTGCTCTGGCATCCCATGTAGCGCCAACCAATTCTCCGACAATACATCTGTAGTCATTTCAGCAGACTAGTCTTCTACAGGATATGCTTCAATGTACCCACTGTTTGCATCATGAACTATCAAGACATCTGTTGTGCCTGAACTATCTGGCATTCTCCCAACCTTAGCATGATCAACATAAATATGCTGTAATGGTCGCATCCACTCTGAAGGAACCATTGGCGTCAGAATATAATGCTGCTGTGCATTGAGCTGACAGTTATGACAATCATGTACAACCTTTTGAACTATATTAGGCAATGTCTCACACCAAATTCGCTCCTTTACATATGCTAGTGTATGCGTATATCCAGGATGTGCTAGTTCATTATGTGCCTGTATAACAAACGTCTTAGCTGCCTGCAATGGCAATACCGGTACCCAACGATTTTGCACTCCAGGTAAATGACTAGGCCCTACGTACTCTAACATACCGTTATGTATCCACATAAAGTCTACCTCATCCATGTCTGGCGTATACTGTTCCTCTTCTACCTCATCGCATGCCTGACATATCTCGATCCACTGCTGAATATCCCTGTCTTGACGTTGTGAGGCGATGAAGTCTGATAGTGCTAGCAAATCTTGCAAAACCTGTTGGTCCTGATACTGAATAAGCTCTCGAATAGCATGCCAGTCATTGGGCTCACCTTCTTCATGGTCTGCCCACTGTCCATCGTCATAATTATCCTCAAGCTCAACTTCTTCAGTATCGCCATTACTACTATCTCCCTCATAATTTACCTCCATCATACCTACTACTACGGGTTTATCGTGCAATGTGTCAGGTGCAGTTACAAAGCTATCATCGCTATCAGAACTAGAACTGGATTCGACCGCTCCTATTATTGCAATATCAGTATCTGTCAGACATGTAGCAGCAGCAGACTTTGCCAACTTCCTTGGGCGAATGTTTTCTCACACGCACGATAACTAATCTGCTGTCATCTGCTGCTCTCCTGGATGATGTACCAACATTTCCCAATTAATGCCCATTGCTGTTAGCTCCGCCCTGAAACGGCTAAGCTCGTCAGCATCATTAGTAGTCTTATGTGAGTATAGACCAATAACATTAGATGTGTCACTCTCAATACACAAATTTACACAGCCATCCAGATATGGGTAGAAGTGTTTAACTGCCTCTATAACTGCTTTTGCCTCACGCCAGGTTGAATGACGGTATCCTTGCGCGCCATCAAAGACCTTAGAAAAGTAGGCCATAGGCAATAGCTTTTCCTCAGCTGGTGACACCTCGCTGTCGTTATTAGCATTGTCGGGCACCTGGTGCGCCAACAGAACAGCACCGATTCCTGCAGCCACAGCATCAACACGCAAAGTCAAAGGTGCTCCCGGCAGCGGAATGTACAAACTCCGCAGCTCCTGCAAGCACTGTTTCAAGTCTTCCCATTTTGGCCATAACTCCTCACGATCCTGCTTGGTAAGTCTTGCCTTTCCAGTCTTAGCGTAAAAAGGCAACAGTGCCACCTGTACCTAAGGAAGATGTGCACTAATAGCATTAACACCTCCAGCCATCCGCCTCACTTCTGTTACTGTTTGCGGCATCTCTAAAGATTGTAGCGTCTTGATCTGATAGTCCGGTACCTTCCAGTTGCCATTTGCTGACCAACGCATTCCAAGTACCTCAACATTCAGTGTAGCAGCAAAGATACTCTTCGGAACATTGATAATCAGATTATACAGACGAAGCGCCCATACCAAGTGTCCAATATCCTTAATATGTGCCTTGATATCATCAGTAGTGCTTTTCATATATATGTTATCAATATACAGCAGCATTTTACCTTTCAACTCTGGCACCTCATTAAAGATATGCTTGATAAATCCTTGTGCAATTGCTGGCAACTCTGAGTTTCCTTGAACTAAACGCGTTGTATGTAAGCGCCTGTAGACTATTCTGTTTGTATAGTCAATTTCCTTAGCGTTTTAATTCCCGCTTTCAACAAGTCACTGACTACAAGTGTATATTTGTAGAAACAACTATTATAAAAAGAAAGAACACGGTTTCCACAAGGAACCCGTCCTAAATGTTATTATAAAGAGATCGGGCTGTGGGGAAGCCCGATCAACATTGTTAGTAATGATCGCAGATCTAATCTGCGACATTGCAAACAACAGCGCCCATTTGTTCCACTATAGTAACTCCAAAAGTCGTGCACACTCGGATCTAATCGGATTGTTGTGAAAAACGAGGCCAGATCAACAGAAGTCAACCTCTTGGCATCATGTAAGAAGTTTACTCGATCATATGGAGTTGGTAACTGAACTCCCAGATGCAGCATATTCATTACATTATTGGTCGTATCATCGAACAGTACCCGCTGCGCTGTCATATTCGGTTTTGGCAAAGTAAAAACAGGCATTTGTGATATTGCTATCGTAGGCACATCAATTCCATACTTTACCTGCGGCGCCACAAATTCTTCCCTAGCTGCTTGACCAGCTTCGCTTACCTGATGTTGGACAGTATACATCAAAGTTGCACCATCCTACATCGGTGGTTTAATGGGCCGTAGCGCTGCTGGGGGAGGACATCCCGAAGGATACTCACGTAGGGTAGATGCTCCCATATCTATTAACTTATTCAGCAAATGTTCCTCATCCGCCGGATCCGTTAGCTGATGTTTAATACGCAATTTAACACTAGCCTTAGTTGTACTCGGATATAAATTATCAAGTTCAAAAAAATCATTTCCCTGACAATTTATAAAATAGTCCACTGGTAATCCTAGCTTTGCACGAAGCTTCCGAGGTCGTATCATGGTTACCTCTTGTTGCTCCTGCAAATTCTGGTCAGTCTGTAACTCCAGCGCAGTTCCTTCCAACAAATCATGCCCAGTAATTATTGCAGACTCACTCAAATCTACATAATCCTGTTCAGTCAGCATTATTAACTCTGCAGCTGGCTGCTCCATTTCGGATGTCCCGTTATTAGTATCTACATCTTCTTCAATAGAAACTGTATCTCCTGCTTTCGGAACCTCCTTTCCCTTCCTTTTTAGCTGCTTGACCATCACTGGTGTCATAAGCTGCACCTTTAAGGAATGTAGATGTGCACTTCCCAGAAGCAAATCCCAAGGTTGATCACTGTCAACTACCACCAATTGCATCCATCTCTTTGGACCAGTCTCAATACTGACACACGCATTTGTGGTTCCCAATGACTTATAAGGCTCCTCACTCCATGGTGACCGTAGTAAAGGCTTTTGCTCAGTCAACACATTTAGCTTGAGCTGTTGGGCCATTTCTGACCTAATCAACGATACTGCAGCTCCCGGGTCTGCTACAGTTTTAATTATTTTATTGCCGATCTCAATAGCATCTAAATATACCCAATGAGATTTTATCTGGCGACCATCCTTTTGGTTAAGATTATTTTTAGTAATTAAAGCATTAACCAACGGCATAGCATGGCCGCCTAATCTTTTCCCGAATTACTAGCCTTTGCAGTCTTAGGTTTATTATCTGTCGCCTGCTTGCCGTTATTCGTAGTCTTAGATTTCTTGTCTGCCATCTGCTCCTCACTGTTTACTAAGCGTTCCACTAGTACTCTTAGCTCCTCTATCTCAGTTTTATCTGCTCTTGCTTTGGCATTCCTCCGTGCAGTCTGTCCCTGCTTGTCCTTCGTTTTGGGTTGGACATCGAAGCTCGCTGGTTCGGCTTTTGATAAAGCAGCCGTGTTCGCTGAAGTCTTTGGCTTGGGAAGATGTGTTTCTGTCAGAGACACCCTAGATTTAACCATTTTTCCGAAAGGCTTAACCTGCATGTCTGGGTCAACAAGAAACATCTCTTCAAGTGTTACTACTGCTTCGGTAAGCTCTTCAATTGTTATCGTGGCAGTTCGCTTATGGATTATCTTCCACTCCATAGGCAACATCTTTTGTATTGCCTTGGCTAACATCGCGATTCCAATTGGTACTCCCTGACAATCATCAATATATTGCTTCAATATTCTGCAGAATGATTTGCGCGTAACATTCCTAAATGCTTCACCACTTTTAAACATACCCAACAACTCTTGCTGGTACACGACAAGTGGAAATGCACTATGCAAATCTACAAACATTGCTCCGAGAGTCTCATATGCTTGACCTTTTACAACCTCCTTTGCTTCTCCATGCAAGGCTTCTATGACAGCGATAACTATCAGTGGCTCACTCACTCCCTTCAACAACCCACGATGCCAGGGCATAATCTTCTCTATCCAGCATGCACATGACTCCTTGTCCACTTGAACATCGCCATGAAACTCATCAATACTTGACTTAAATGCATGGAGCAAATCTCCAATTCTCGGCTTAACAAGTTCATCATCGGAAACGTGAGGAGGCGTCGTTGAATATCTACTTCTGTTTCCTGTCATTTCAATGTCAGCTTTTTTCTCATCTGATCTTGAAACACTTGAAGTAGAAGCATGGGGAGCAGTGTCTTCACCCATTTTCCAAAAAGTGGTATTATATATTTTTAAAGAGACGAATATTTAAAACTGTTGCGAAAGGTGCGCGACTATCTTGAGCAAGTGGCTTTTTTAAAGAATAGTTTATCATAAATACATTTCCAAAATTAACTTGTAAACTTTGGATCATAGTCTGAGATAATGGAATCTGGTAAGCCATACAGCCATACAATATGCTGAAAGAACAGCTCAGCAGTTTCTCTTACTGAGGCACTGTCCTTAGTTGGGATAAAGTGTGCCATCTTTGACAGCCAATTAACCACCATCAGAATTGCTAAATACTTACATGCTATTGTTAGCAGCCACATTACAAAATCTATAGAAATTGACTGCCAAGGACAATAAGGAATATCCAAGGACTGCAGTATTCCCTTTCCCTTGGTATTCCCTTTCTTGGTTTTCTGGCACATATCGCAGCAGTGTACATATTCCATTGTATCATTATGCATACCTGGCCAATACAAACTTTTAGACAATATCTTATATGAGTGTGACTTGCCTACATGAAGTGACACAACTGAAGAGTGTGCTTCATATAACAATTGTGCATGTAATTTGGCTGGTCCGACACAGCAGCACCTGTCTTTATGTAGCACATCATCAATTAAATAAAACTTATGCATGATTGATTTTGCTGATGTTACTACTGGTGCCTCAAGAGCAAGCATATTGTATGCATGCTCTAGAAACTGATTGCCCATGAAACTGTCACTTGCTGAACTGACATCCACTCCCTATGATGAATTTGCTGTGACCAATGCCTTTTGCCCAGTAGATCCAAATCCTTGTGTACCACAAGCAGACACCCATAGTCCTTTAACTTGTAATGGCCATAGTTGTGCAATATGCAGCATAGGTAATTATGCTATCCAATCACCCACCTCTAGCTTTAGGCTCTTATTATTGTGATTATGGAGCAAGACCGGAATCTCGCCACTGTAACCATAATCCACAACCCCACTGTAATACTGATTAGCTGAATCAGATTATGTGGATATATATATGTGTGCACATATATATATCACTTTAGCACCTAATGTTTTAGAAAGGTTTCATTAGCTTGTTTGAAGGTTAAAGATGTATATCAGTTCACCAGTAAACCTCTAATTATACAGCAGATAACTAGCAAATGCAAAACATTGGCCACTAATAGAACTCGGTGATGTGCATCTAATGTATATTTCTGCAAAACACCATCTTACCTGTCAGCCGAGAAAAAAGAGTTTGGGTTCCAAGATGCAGTTTACTGTTCTGGAGTTGGCACTGCCTTTTTACTGTTATAATGCACACCACAAGAACATTCACAAAACTCTCCTAAATAGCATGAACTTTTTGAAAAGCACCCCTTATGGCTGGAAGATAATTATAGAGAAAATAATTTTATAAGCCACTCCCTCAGAGAAGTCAATTAGCTATAGGGAGTGCCAAAACTAATCATTTATAGCATTTATTAGTAAATATATTATAAAGCAAATTAATTTAAAGTTTTAGTTGCATGTATATCATAGTAACAAGTAGCATTTTCATAGCATTTGTTATTTTCTTTAGCTTTTAATTATTAGTACCACCTGTTGTTTGCAGTGTCACGTAATATATCACATGATCATTGCTAAACAATTTGAGTGATCAGGGCAACTACCCAATTGTTTATAATATTGTTTTCTAGTGGGTTCATTGTTTGAACCCACATTCCTTTTTAATTCTTTTAGTTGTTTCTACAATATAGCTTGTAGTCAGTGACTCAGAGAGCCAAGGAACAATATCTCCAGCTATTCAGACTATTACTTTTAGATAGTCTATACCACCAACATTTGTTTGCCACAAAAGCACTAAACTATGGGTGTAGGTTTGAAATTTACTGCAATTTTTTTTAGAAGACTGGCTGTATTTATAACTGCAACACTACTGTTGCTAACTCTTCTAGCACCTAAATATAATTTAAGCTCCCTGGAACATTCAACTAGCAACTCTAACTCTGATGTCCATAAATCAATGTGCATTGTACTTTGGTTTTTAGACAGAATTTGTAGCCCTCTCTATAATCATCTAAATGCACATATATACCATCTATTTGCAGACTTATAAACAGAGGCACATACTTATTGCTGGATGTGTCAGAGAATACTACACACATTTTTAATACAAAACTAAATGTTTCCAATAATACCCCAACCATAAATCCATAGATGTTTATAAAACTATCATTTGTATTACACTTTGTGTCCTTCTAAGCAAATATCCCTCTCACACCTATGGCTGTCTAGAAATGTGCTTACTTGTTTTTTTTACATAAAAAAGCATTTAGAATACACATAGCTCAAGGTTTTTTTTAAACTTTTGGTAAAACTGCCAAATTATTTATTTTATTCCCATATGCAAAAATGATCTTTTAATTTATATTGGTTGCTGCCTAGCCCCCACAACAAACTAAGAGGTACTGTTTGGCTAGAGTGCTCGGTCATAATATGTAACGATTAAAAACGAAGGTAAAGTTTACCATTAAAATATGAAGAACATGTAAACTTTATATACTATGTTTACCTGCTGATCGCAGGGTCTTGATGTGTCTCGCTAATTGATTAATGCACGTGACACTCCTCCCAACTTAAACTCTTGTCACGCTGTTCTTGTTGCGTATGCGTCGGGAGCGTCGCATAGGTCGTTTGCTTTCTTTGTACAATTTGCGAAACTTTGCAATTGCTTCATCAGTATTCTTGAAGGCATCCGCGGGTTCCCAGGAATTATCCGCGTCATCGTAGCCAACCCATTTAACCAGCAACTGTCGGGTCTTCTGTCCAGTTGTCTTGTCAGTGATGGTGCGCTCGTCAACAATTTTGTCAACCTCCCATTCGACTTGATCCTCAATCATATCCGGTGGCGGGTGATAATTGGTAAAGTGGAAACGAGTTGTGGTCTGGTATCGTTTAAGATGATCCACATTGATCACCGGATTGATCTTGAGTGTCAATGGCAGATCAAGCTTGTAGGCATTTGGCCCTTTAGCTTCAATCACTTTATATGGTCCGTGCCACTTGTCCCAGAGCGTACGCTTGTCATTGGACTGAAGATGCTTGGGTGACGTCAAGCTCATCGAAACTCGTACTTCATCACCAGCATTTAGTTTTAGTTCAACACGTTTCTTGTCATGGTACTTCTGCGACTGTTCTTGTGCACGCTCAATGCTTTCTTTCGCAGCCGCTAGTTTGCTGCGCCAAAGATCCAGAAATTCGCCAGCCGCGGGCACATTTGCACTATCGCCCTGTACCGGCATATATGGTGTAAATCCTTGATTCAGCTCAAACGGTG
>KZ303576.1:0-15947 GCA_002705745.1 Coemansia reversa NRRL 1564 | reverse complement strand
ATGTCAATCAGGGGCTGTCCGATTGGTGGCGCGCATTGGGATTTTCACGCGCCTGCCCTCATAGTCAATTAACATGCATGTATCTTTTGTCTCGATCGTCGCATTGTTTTCTTTCATCCACGGTATCCCTAAAATGAATGGCACAGCAATTGGCGCCACTTTGAACTCCGCAGTCAGTTCAACGCCCTTGCCCAACAGCAAGGGAACTTTGGTCATGAATTCGACTCTGCCAAGTTCTCGTTTCCCGGCATCCACCACCACACGGGGCTGCTGCAGCCGCTCCAAGGGTAGTTCCAATTCTTCCGCTGTGTGAACGCTGACAAAAGAGCCGTCTGCACCGGTATCCAGCAGCGCGGCTTGGACTTTCCCCCCAAGAGGGAATTCTAAATATAATTTCTCACTCGAATCGACTTGAAACCCATTTATTGCACGAATAATAAGGGGTTCATTAACAATATCTGAGGAATGGCGCGATCCGGGATCCACCCTCAGTTGGCGTTTCCCTGGTGTTCGGAGCACTGTGCCACCTTGTGTCTTGCGCTGCCGCACATTACGCATTCATTCTTGGCCGCGCGCACATCAAACGCCTCACTGGACACACCCTTCTTGATGGCGTCCTTACGCAACATTTCAAAACGCACTGCGCCATTTTTCCCAGTGTCACTCTTCCCAGCGTTTGACACAGGTTTGGCCTTCTTAGCAGCATGCGGCCCGGCAAATGGCCCAAGTTCCTCCAACGCAGCAATCACCATTGCTGAGGGATCAGCATTTCTGTACGTCGCTTGTACTGATTCAACGTGAATGCAGACCAAATTCATTGCCTCCACCAGCGTCGGCTCCGTGGGGCGGGTCATAATCAATTCGCATATTGACAACGGCATGCGTTTCACATAGAATCCCACTGTACACTGCAGTTTTTCACACCCAGCCTGTTGCGCCAAACGGAGAAAGGTGTCATTGAATTGGCGGATGTCGTTCGTCGCTGGAAAGGACAGCAATTCAAGGCCGGCACCCGTTTCTGTCATACCAAGTCCCATTTGGCTCATCAGAAATGTCTTTAGATTTTCAAATGAATCACCTGCAGTGGTGTTTGCATCCTGCTGCCATCTGTCATAGCGGACCAGGACACTGTCCTCCACATAAACGAGGGCATCATTAAGTGAGCAAAGTCCGTTACGCCCATGCACTTCCCAAGTGCGAATCCAGGTGTGGATGTCTTGGGCGGATGAGTTCTCGCGCAGAACTGCGAACTTGTATAGTCTGCTCATATCGTTCATTTTCAGATTTAAATAAAAATTCAGGTCGGGTTCAGATAGCTAGTCAGTCAACGCGTATCGGCGTGGTTCAAATGTTCAAATGTCAGATGTAAAATGAGAAGTTCAAGTCAAAGAAGTCAACGGCTATCGTTTATAAAAGTAACAAAATTTTATTTTGAGGTGCTACCAATTGTAACGATTAAAAACGAAGGTAAAGTTTACCATTAAAATATGAAGAACATGTAAACTTTATATACTATGTTTACCTGCTGATCGCAGGGTCTTGATGTGTCTCGCTAATTGATTAATGCGCGTGACATAATAGCTGGATATATATAATGTAGTTGATTATACATTGTTGACTATAATGTTAATTTTCTTTTTGCTAATGTTTCTGATGTAACTGCTCTTTTATCCACTAATATTTATAGTTTAAAGTTAAAAGATTAAAATAAGCAAATATATATAGCTTTAATGTTAGGTTATTTATAATTGTGGTCAGGTTTTATTTGGAATAAGCTCAACCATGTGATATTCTGCATAGCAAATAATATAATCATTGCCTGATTACTCCTAGATAATGATTTCTATTGTGTCAAAAATTTTATGTAATTATTTAAGCATAAATATAAAATAACATAATAAAAAAATAAAGTGTTTACAATAGGGTGCAGAAAGTTTATTTGTTTTACTGTTGGAAATAAGCACTGCTTTGATTTTCCATCCCTAATTCTGCCTCTCTTCCTTATCTTACTTATCACACCACATGGGTCACTAGCATGGTGACATCCATCCATGTATGGTGTGATTTTCCTTTTATGGCAGTATTTACTGTCAGCCTATTGTGCTTTCAGTGTTATCTTCCCCAACAAAAACACTGATAGCCCTTGGCCTTTTTCTTACTCTTTTCTCTTGACAGCCAGAAGCCTATATAAAGGGCCTGGTCTTGTCCCTTGTCTTCTGCCTGTTTTTCTTTAAGGCTTTCAATATATTCTTAACTTCTAAACTTCTTCTCCTCTTCCCTTCTTGCTCCTGGCCTTCAGGCAAGAATTCCAACATTTACAACCTAATAGCCAAATATGCCCATGTAAAAAGCAGTTTATCAAATGTGTGTTAATTTCAGGATTACAGGGGTTGTGAAAAGGTCTGTAAAAAAATGGGGTCATATAATTAATTATTTTAAAATCATGTGACATCTAATATAGCTTGAAGTACAATTTTGATACCCATGCATTTTATAGTTAAACTTTAAAATTTTCAAAATTTCCATCTCCCAAACTTTAAACTTTGGATGATTTTAACTGTATTTTTAATTATTGTAATTATTTACATTAATTATATTAAAAAATTAGAAAATAAGTAATATTAATTTAAAAGTTAAATTGCATAATTCACAACAAATTACTGTTATAATTAATTTAATCTTTTAAATCTTAAAAAAAATATTTAGTAAAATATTATATTATTTTATTTAACCAGTTATATAATTTAACTAGTTATATAATTTTATAAATTTTATTGTATAACTAAAAAATGAAATAACTCAAAAATTAAAAATGTTAAATTTTTGGGGTAAATTTTAACTAATAATATTATTTGCAAATAGTATTAGTTATAAATTTAAATTTATTAAACTTAGCTATATATATTACACAAAACACACACATTAAAATTTATATAAATAGCTATAAATTGAATGGTTGAATACTAGACATTTTCCAATATATTCAACTAAATATTACATCTTATATTAATAAAAAATTCAGTACTTAGTATTCCTAACTATGAGCCTACCTAGATCTTCTACTAATGATTATTCTCACCTAACTGAGGAAGAGTATTTTAGTCAGCGAGGTGTCTCAATTGATTTTATATATAGTGTTCAAAATTATGAAAATGAACAATATGAAGATTATCCTATTGAAACAACTGATGCTATATCAATATCATCGCTTTTAGAAAGGTTAAATGAAAAATATCCACTTCTTCTAAAAGGAAAACATCTAAAAAAGTTGCTTAAAAAAAAATATGATTGGGATGCTAAGGATGAAGATTATGGATTTATAGAAACTGATGATGTAATTAGTTTTACACAAGCAAATAAAGTTGGACATTCTACTTTAACTTTTTACTTTAGAACATTTCCAACTGTTTAGTTAGAATTAGAACATTTATATATGTTTTTTTTAATAAACACACATTATAATTGTTTCAATGTTATTAATACACTAAGCAGAAATAAAACTTTCAAATGTTTTTAAATTTTTGCTTTGGTTCATAGTTGCTAGTTATAGAAACATAATGCTTTGACTAATAGGGTATCAACATTAAAAGGGTAGAGCACTTGTTAATAATTGACAGACTATGTCACATCTGAGAACATGTCTAATAATGTTTCAGGTGTCAAGTCCACTAAGATTCTCAGGGGTAGCTAATATTAGCTGCATATGTTACATCATAGGTATGATAAATGTTGATATGTTAGTATATAGTATTTTTCAGCAACAGGCCAGACTGATAGGACTGGCCTACTATATAAAGGCTATAATTTTTCAGGTTTTCTAGTGATAAGTTCCTTATTTGATTTTTAAAGTTTACTATTGATTTCCTTGTTTTTTTTTCTCAGTGTAACAGACTAGACTTTATTGTACTTGCTAGTTAATAAATAATAAAATAGCAAATTTTTATTGGCTGTATTTATAGACTTTTTCAATAGTATAAATTATGAGTTTAATATTTTGTATACTAATTTTTTTTTTTGATAACTTTTGGCATTCCCTATAGCCAAATGGATTCGAGGGAGTGGCTTATAAAAATGTTTTCCCTGTCTGTCTGTCTGTTTTTCTGAAATCAGATCCACTAATTATAATTATATGCAGAGCCAATAAAAGATTTTTTGAACAAACTACTGCACCATTATATCTGACTCAGCTCAGCTTATGCCATAAATTTCTGTTATAGTTTTCTAATTTTTGTAGAGTATTCTTTGAAGAAATAATAAACCTAAAAAAAGAACAAGCTACACTTAATAATAAAGACCTTTCCTGAGTTGCAGAAACATCATCTCCACCATTAGATTAAACATTATGCCATGTAAGAGATAATAAAATCCTGCCCTGAGCAGCAGGCAGCAAAGCTGCCATCACGAAATAGGGCAGGAAAAACATCCCTGCTGTGAGATTAAGCATTGTAAACTGGGGAGTGCCCCATTGGTCATGCTGAAGGCATGGCCAATGAACTGGACCTTGCACCAAAGGTGTATGGGGGAGGTTTTTTTATAATAACAAAGTACATTGTTAATAAGTTTTCAGCTTAAGCTGACAAAACTACTGCTGCAATTGTTTTGGATGAAACCCTACAGAGTAGTTAAAAACCCAATACATTATAAAAAGTTATAATTTTTATTTTAATGTAGCTACAGAGTTGTTTAATAAAGTTAAATCCAAAATATTTAAACAACATGTAAAAATATTTTTGTGAAGTATGCTGAGTTACCATAAAGCTAATTTAGATTACTGTCTTGGGTTATTATTGTATTAAAAGTTATAATGGTTTACAATGATATTGTATATCTTTGTTCTGCCTAAGATTTTTTTTAGTAACAGCAGCAGTATATAATCTGGTGTTGGCCTGTTAAGCTTTTTTATATATTGGTTTCTAAATGCAATAAAATGTAAAGGCATAAATCAATACACTTTTACTACCATACCTTGCAGTATTTTTAATGTTTTTGTTTTAATATACTGCGCCTTGCTTTATTAAGATTAACCTAGTTTAAATCAGGTAAAACTAGTTAAAGCAAAATTTGTTGTTTTTATACGACTTGGTTATATTTGATAATATCCTAGCATTTGACAGCAGAAGCAGTTTAAAGTTGTTGAATTGCATTTACCTAAAAAATCAAAATTTTAAATTGTATTCTCACTGCATTGCATCTTATCTAATAATAATATTACAACTTAATTAAGCTTACATAAGCAGAGAATTAATATAAGCAAGTATTGTCACTGTGAAAATGGTTTTAGCATTTATAATAAATGATAGAGCAGAATCCCTGTCAAAGAACTAAGGAAGTATAAACAACAATTAAGGCCCAACTGTGGAGTATTATATGCCCCTCTGTGATGAGTGGCCAGGGTGGGTGCCCCTGATGCAGCCAATCAGCATCACAGTTGTCAAATGGAATGTGGCACTTAGTGGTATTTGGTTTTGACTTGGTAAATATTGGGAGCTGTGCAAAGGCCTATGATGGCTCATCAATGCCATATTGGAGACACACTGACACTATATCATCATGGGCCTTTCAAGCTGTTTTGCTCAGCATATGCTGCATAACATAAATGGGTTTTGCTGCTGTGCATATAAAAAGTCTAAGCAGGGTATAGGCAGCAGGTAGTGGGCAGCCACCAGGATACTCATATATCATGTCCTTGCCCATCATTAACTCAGCTAGCAACTTGTTTGCCTATGCTTCTGACTTGTACTAATGATGTAGGCATTCAGTAACACTTACCTTGGTTACCTCAGGATACAGTGCCTCAAGTTAGTGGAAGTCCTCATCACATTTAGGCACAAAGAAGTTGGCAGGTAGACCCAAGCATAGGTGCATGGGCTGAGCTACTACTGGTTTGGCAACAAGGACTATGGCGCTGCTAGTTTCTGTTGGAGATGGTAATGCTAGGTCATGGGATGGTGCTGTATCTAGTATTTTTTTGTATGCATCTTCTAATAATGGAGCAGTGGTCTGTGGCCTCTATGGTATATCTAGCATCTTGGCAGGGTGATCCATGGCCTTGGTGCTGCCATAGAGATGACAGTCTAGCTTGGGTAATGTGAGCCTGATCCCAAGCTGTTGCAGAGTTTTGTTGCCAACTAGGACATCCTATTCTTTGCCAAAAACATCAACAACAGCATAGTCCCACACCTTTGGGTTATTGTCTATGCTTAGGCAGATGTGTGCATGGCCTACAGAGCAATGAGGAGTGGCATCCAGCCATAATGCGCATAGCAGCAACTGTGAATTCATGATGATGTTTAAGCCTATGCAATTGGCAGCCTGCTCAGTAATCAGGCAGACCTTGGTGCCTGTATCTGCTAGTCCTTTTAATTTATAGTTTTCCACCTTTAAGCCAGGAGTAGACATTAAATGGTTGGTCTCACAACCCAGGGAACTTTTGGACTTTAAACAATTTATTGAGTGAACAAAGTAGAAAGAGCTATTCTCTGGGCTGCTCCTTAGTTTAAAGGCAAGGCATAGGTTCTGATGGTAGCAGTACTTGGGGTAGCATTGCACCCAGTGCTTGGTGCAGAGGGGTGGCTGGCATTGGCCATGTTGGCACCTGAGGCATTACTGTTACTTAGGGGCCCACTACCATTGCTACACCTCTTTTTCTTTTTCTTGCTTGCATTGGAAGTAGATGTGTTGCCCTGCTGCATCTAATCAGGCCTGCACTTAATGTTGTTTATGCAGTCAATGTACTTGTATATCATTTCAACATCTGCAGGCTGAATTTCTTGTAGTTTAGTGTCCTTGAGAGCAAAAAACAGCATGTTTACCAGGTACAGGCTGTTAGTGATTAGGAAGGTGGCCAGGAAATTGCTGAGGTCCATGCTTTAGTAAATGGCATACACAAAGGCACCTAGGGCCCTCTTGGGGGAATCCTTAAGTAGTTTACCCAAATTAATTGTCTATAGGACCCTTATCTGATAATCCATCTGTGGGAACATATCCAGGAGTTACTGATAGAGCTACCCTAGTGTGTAGAACAGTAGCTGACCCACTGCAGTTTTGGCCTTGCACATGAGAAAAGGATAAGACACGTTCAGGCACATCTGTTCCTGAATGCCAGTGTAACGATGGTTTCTACTATAATGTATTGTGCGACAAGAATCCCCGTAAAAGAACTAAGGGAAGCTAGAAACAATAATAATAAGACTATCGGGCTCTTTATATAGCCCTGGTATGATTGGCTATGATTGTACCTTTTAGTGAAGCCAATCATCCTCACATTCGCCCCTTCTTAGGACTTGACTCTGGCACGTCCATTGAGCCCCTGAGCGTCCTTGTACTTTTTCAGTACCTGTTTTGCATTGGCAAATGCAGGCTCGGGCTCCCATATGTGGTCATTCTCGCCATAGCCTTCCCAGTGTACCAGGTATTGTCGCTTGTTCCTGAAGTTCCGGTGTGAGACAATCTTTTCGATCCGGTACTCCAGGTGGTTGTTTATTTCAACCGGCGGTGGCTTATCCAGGGTGCGCTCTTTGAAGCGATCCGATTCATTGTACTTCTTGAGATAGGACCAAGACACCACTGGATGGATGCGCATGTTGAGTGGTAGCTCTAGCTTAAACGCGTTCTTGCCAACAGCTTTAATTACCTTGTAAGGGCCTGACCATTTGTGTTAAAGCGAGCTGTTGGTACGATTCTGTAAATATGGTGGCGTTGTGAAGCATGTGGAGAGCATAACTTTGTCACCAGCCTTAACATCTGGTTCGTGCAGCTTTTTATCATGGTTATCGATCCAGCGGAGCTGCTCATGTTCCAGATTTGCACATATTTCCTCACCAATATCTGCGGTCCTTGAGAGTACTTCGCTTGAGGCAGGGTCGTTAGAATTGGCATTAAACGCAAGGTTCACGGCAGTTGCAGGTTGGAATCCATAATTTACATAGAACGGACTATGCTGCGTTGAGCTGTTGCTGTGACAATTGTATGCAAATTCGGCCAGCGGGAGCAGCATTTTCCAATCGTTTTGGTGGTTATTGCAGGTCGCGCATAGCATTGCCTCCAACATTTGGTTAACTCTTTCCGTTTGGCCATCGGTCTATGCGTGGCCCGCCGTCGACATCCATAATTCCATTCCAGTCCGTTTCCACAGTGTGCGCCAGAAAGATGAAGTAAACTTGGGATCACAATCTGAGATGATGGAATCTGGCAGTCCGTGTAAGCGGTAGAGTTGCTCCAAATAGAGTTGCGCTGTCTCCTGTGCCATTGCTGTTGCATGCGTGGCAATAAAGTGAGCCATTTTTGAAAGACGGTCCATGGCCACCATGATCGCATCATAGCCATCTTTCGTTTTCGGCAGGCTCACAATAAAATCCATACTCACACTCGACCAATTTCGCCATGGAATCTCTAAAGGTTGTAGCAGTGCATCGCTTGGCTATGTGCTGTTCTTGATCCGTTGGCATTTGTCACAGGTCTGAACGTTTTCCTCGCAATCAACGTACATGCTGGGCCAGTAAAATATTTCGCTCAAACGCTCATGCGTTTTGCGAACACCGGGGTACATTGCCGCATCCGAATCGTGGAACTCGCGCATTAGTAGCAAATGATCGGCCTTCTTACCCACGCAGTGGCGCCCCTTCTTAAAGAGCGTGCCCTGATGTAAATGGTATTTCGCTGCCGTTTCCTTCACGCTCTTTGAATGTATTTCGTTGCCCGATTATAGCAGATGAGCAATCCATTCGAGCTGCGCATCGCCGAGATACGAGTCTGCTGCATTAGTACTTGTCGGCATCTTTAGTGTTTTGATCGCCGCCATGCATGCAAGTGGGGTCCTCCCCATCCCCGAAGAACCAAATCCACTGGTTCCGCGGTCTGTGTCGGAGAGTTTATCCACTTGTATTAGTTGCGGATGCGCGATCATCATAGGAATTAATTGTGCAATTCGGTCACCAGCAGCGATATCGATGTTCGAGCGGGAGCTATTGAACAGCAAGACTTTAATCTCGCCTGTGTAATTCCGGTCGATGACGCCGCCGAGAACTTCGATGCCTTTCGATGCTAATCCACTGCGTGGCGCGATGCATGGATAAGAGTTTGGCGGTGCGCGGGCGGCAATTCCTATGGAGACTAATTTTAATTCGAATGGGTCCAGCAAGAATTTCACAATGCAATGGATATCGAAACCAGCATCGTTGGTATGTGCTTTTACCGGCATCTGCGCATCCTCGTGTAGCAACTGAACATCCATCGTGGAAGATTCAGCGGGATCGGTAAAAATCGCACTGATATTCAAATTGCCGAACGCAGACGTAAGATCTTCGACATCTTGCGGCAGGGCGGGTGGTGGGGTAGGCATCAGAGCCGCCATTGGAGCGGAATTTGGATCGGGCAATGACGTCAGTGGCACGGTGGGCAGCTGAGCGGGTTGCAGTATAGGCATCGGCATGGTCATTATCGGCACATCTGGTTGCGAGATGATCGGGAGTGGTGCAAGTGGTAGATGGACTGACTGCTTGCGTTCTTCGGGGCAGATATCCGGTTGCAAAACTGGTGAGCGCGATAGGCCATCGGCGATGACATTCTTGGATCTGGCACGGTATTTGATTACCATGTCAAATGCTTGCCACATCTCGAGCCAGCGGATCTGGCGGTCAGAAAATTTCGTGTGCGTCTTAATGGTCTCGATTGACTGATGATCGGTAATGACTTCGAAGCGGATACCATGTAGATAATGGCGCCATGTCGTAAGGGCGCAGATTATGGCAAAAAATTCCAATTCATGTACTGGCCATCTGCGCTGGCTGTCACTGAGCTTTAGCAAGTAGAACGCAATGGGACACCATTTACCGTCATGCTTCTGGTGTAGGACGCCACCGATGGCAGTACCAGAAGCATCTGTTTCGATGCGAGTCTCGCGTTTCGGATCAAATTGATGAATAATCGGCGCCGACGACAGATGATCTTGGAGCTTGCGGAATGCGGCTTCGGCATCAGTGTTCCAAGTAAAGACATCATCCTTTAGTAGTTCGGTTAGTGGAAGCGCGGTCTGTGTGTAATTCCTGATGAAGCGGCGGTAGTAGCCGCTGAGCCCGAGAAACCCGCGGATGTCGGTCTGCGATTTGGGCAGCAGCCATTCGCGGATTGCCTCTAACTTGCGCGGGTCGGTCTCCACGCCATTTTTCGACAGAACGTGGCCAAGGAAGTCAATGGATTCTGCAAAGAATTCGCATTTCTTGGCCTTGGCGTGGAGGTTATTATCGCGTAGGCATGTAAGGATGGCTTCAAGGTCGCGGGAATGATCGTCGGGATTGCGCGAAAATACCAGGATATCATCGAGATACACAATGCACGTTTTGCCCAGTTGATCGCGGAGTGCATGGTTCATTACACGCTGGAAAGCAGCAGGGGCGTTTGTAAGGCCGAAGGGTACCACGGTATACTCGAAGGATCCCCGTTTCGTGCGGAACGCAGTTTTCGGGATATCCTCATTGCGGATGCGCACTTGGTGGTATGCTTGCGCCAGATCAATTTTCGAGAAAATTCTCGCGCTGCATGTGTCATCAATTAAATCATCGATGCGCGGCATTGGGTATGCGTCTTTAATTGTGATCTCGTTCAGCGCACAGTAGTCAACACACAGACGGAGCTCCCCGGACTTCTTTTTGACAAAAAGTACTGGTGCTCCCCATGGCGATGTTGACGGGCGTATGTACCCTTTCTTGATCAGATCGGCAAGTTGGCGATCAAGCTCTTCGAGTTCAGTGTGCGAAAGTCGATATGGTGCGCGAGAAACCGGTGCCTTGCCCTCTTGGATGTGGATTTCCATTTCGGGCCCACCGGCAGGTGGACGACCTTCAGGTGCTTTATCCAGTACCATCGCGAAACGTTTGCGGAGGTCCCTGAGCGAGTTTTCTTGAGCCGATGATAGTGTGGCGACTTGAACAGAATCACCAGTATTCCAATAATGCTTGATAAAGCCACACTCGGCAACTTCGCCATTTGCGATGGCAGCTTCAAGCACATTGGTAGTCATCGGCGCAGCATAAATATTCGCAGTATTAGCCATCATATTTTTCTCATTCTGCGTCATATGTGATTTTAGGCTGTGGATTATGCATTCACGGCCATCCAGGCAGAATGTCAGCCTGTCCTGTTTGCATTTAATTGTTGCGTCGTGCGTATGCAGCCAATTGTTGCCGAGGATGACATCTGCGGCAACGGGAAGCACCAGGCAATTGATCGCGATTGAAACATTATTTGCGAATTCCAGTGCAACTTGGCATGAGCGTGTACAATCGTGATAGTGCTCCCCACTTGCTATATAGACTGGTTGTGTACGGGCTAGGCGGGTTGTTTTAATTCCAAGGCGGCTGCACATCTCACTGTTCATAATGGTGATCTGTGATCCGTTATCAACAAGGATGCAGATCTCCACACCATTTATGTGTGCAGATACCAGGAATTGCTCTCGTGGCGAAATTTCTACCATGCTTTTATTTGAAACTGAAGCTATGGCTATCTCAGAAATCAGAACTGTGGGCTCACCACCCCTCAGTTCTGCTGGCCTTTTGGGTTGCGCTGCGGGCATTTCCTAAGATTGTGCTTGGCATCACCGCAGGCAAGACAAACGTCTCTCTTGCGGCGGTCCTCATACTGTTCACGAGTTACAAGCTCGCGGACTGAGTTGTACGACGGAAAGGTTGCTGGTCTGCAGTATCCACCGCAGATGGCGTCAGTTTCAACAGGTGGGGCGTTGGTAGTCACTGCATCAATTTCCATAGGCACGTGGGCAGCCATTGCGAGGGAGCCGAAGTGATTGGCCGCCAGTGTTTTCACTGCACCAATTCTGATTGGCTCACTATTTTTCGCCTCCATCAAAACATGCGAAATTACCCCCTGTGGCATGCGCGAAAGAAACAACAGCATGGTAGCCTGGTCGCATAATTTTGCAGCTTTTGCAAGCTGTTCGAGTTGCACACTGTATATGTCCAAAGTCGCGATGGAGGTGGGCGCAGACATGTTTATCAGTCGGAAGAAGGCGTCCACGTAATTCACTGCCTTGCTGTAGTTTTCTGCAACGAACTCTTCGAAATTTGCCCATGCGGCGGGATCCACAGAGTTCTGTTCACAATCTGCATAGTATCTGTTTGCCTTATCCAAAGGCAGGCTGTCGGCAGCAATTGCGACCTTCCACTTGGTTGGGCATGTTAGAATTCTTGCCTGAAGGCCAGGAGCAAGAAGGGAAGAGGAGAAGAAGTTTAGAAGTTTAGAATGTATTGAAAAGCCTTAAAGAAAAACAGGCAGAAGACAAGGGACAAGACCAGGCCCTTTATATAGGCTTCTGGCTGTCAAGAGAAAAAAGTAAGAAAAAGGCCAAGGGCTATCAGTGTTCTTATTGGGGAAGATAACACTGAAAGCACTATGGGCTGACAGTAAATACTGCCATAAAAGGAAAATCACACCATATATGCATAGATGTCACCATGCTAGTGACCCATGTAGTGTGATAAGAAAGATAAGGAAGAGAGGCAGGATTAGGGATGGAAAATCAAAGCAGTGCTTATTTCCAACAGGGCAGTCTGCTGTGGTCAGGAGGCGGTTGGCATTAACAAGCCAGTTTACTGCATCGGGGGCAAATTTAGGGTTGCTCCTTTGTTCCTGGGGAACCAATGGGTTCACAATTCCCTTGAAGTCCGTGAACTTTAGACCCTGTGGCTTGTCTGGCAGGGCCGTCATACTGGCGAGGAACTGGTTGAACTGATCCCCGTCCATTTCAATAAGTCAAATAACAGAAAGAGGGGGCATGTTACTGCGAAATATTTTCTTTTGATTGTTTGCAGCGGGTTTAGCGGCTGAGTTTGCAGCTGAGTTTGCGGCTAGTTTAAGAAGCGGAGGTGCTACCAACTGTAAAGATGGTTTCTACTATAATGTATTGTGCGATAAGAATCCCCATCAAAGAACTAAGGAAAGCTAGAAACAATAATAATAAGACTATCGGGCTCTTTATATAGCCCTGGTATGATTGGCTATGATTGTACCTTTTAGTGCAGCCAATCATCCTCACAGCCAGGGAGATAGGCTGCAAACTTACGCTTATTGACTTCAACCCAATTAGCTATAGATATCCACAAGTCCTCACCACTGTACTTAGTTGCCTGGGCTGTGAAAGTCTTGCAAGAAATCTTGGGATGGCTATTGGTAACTGAGGTGGCACTGGCAGCTGATAAAGAGTGGTTTAGTATAACGGAATCCAGAGCATGGGTCTCTGCAGGGTCCCCTAATGCAGCATTTGCATGCTGGACAAAGGCATAAAGTTGCTCAGGGGGAATATGCTCTAGGGAGTCCAGGGACTCCATTGTTATGTCAGAGCTAATAGTAGATGGTGCTGCTCTAGTCATTGTATAGAATAATAAAAGAGAGTTTAAGATGTTGCAAATGGTTTAAATAAACTCAGCAGAGTAGTGCCATTTCAATAAGACAAAGAGTGGCAGTATTGTACTGTCAAACTAAGTGAAAAATGTAAAGATGTGTTAAACTCTGAGGAGAACTTTGGGCCAACTCAGCTGCCGGTTCTCCTCATTAAATATGTGAAACTAATACTATTGAAAATGCGAGCATATCAGGGAAAGTGGTTCTATCTATTGTGAGACATTCACAATTCTTTGCATGGCCATTCACATTCCCGGGTCTATGCATTCATGATCCCAGAACTTGATCAGAACTGGTTTGGCAGGAGGGAAGGTTTCCTGCCATCCCTGGTGCATCCTGCAATCCCTGGTGCATCCTGCAATCCCTGCGCCCTGGGGGAGGGGCAATCACACCTGGGAAAGCAGGGGCGCAGGGGGTCCCCCTCTCAGCCCCACAACACTATTAAGCATAAGTGTACACTTTCTTTTATCGGGCTTGGTGAAAAAAAGGTAATGTGTTATATATATAAAACAAAACTAATAATAGTCACCATCTTTTGAAAGTACTATCCTGATTCTCTTAATCCATTCATTAAAGCAAGTCTTAAAGTCATCAGTTGTTAAGCAATTCAGCTCATTTTGCCAAGCCAATTTTACCTCTTCTAGATCAGTAAACTTCTTCTCTCGTAGCCTGTTCTTTATATGTGGAAAAAGCCAAAAGTCACATGGAGCAAGATCTGGTGAGTAGGGTGGAGCTTTGATAGTTTTTATCTTGTTTTGATTTAGAAATTTTGTCATAGACTTGGATTTATGAGCTGGAGCATTATCCTAGTGAAACCTCAAATATTTTAGGCCAGATTTTTTATGCAGTTTTTTCCACTCCTTGACCATTGGTTTGAGACCATGGTTAATATAATACTTGCTGTCAATGTTGTGCTTTTTAGTACTTAAGTTGGCATAAAGAATTCCCCTCCTTGAGAAGAATATTATTGCGAAGAATTTTTTACTGTAAGCTGTAGACTTGATCTGTTTCTCAGGTACTTGATCTTTAAGTACCCATTGCTTTGCACCTGGGCCTTTACTGTTTGAGTAAATATAAACAAAAGATTCATCACAAGTTACAATATTATACAAACTTGGTTGATTAGTTTTTTTATATTTCTGAAGAAAGTTCTTACAAAAATTAACTCGTTCTTGTTTTTGAATATCTGATAGTTGATGTGGCACCCATTTATGTAGAATCATTCTGTATCCCAGGTCATCTTTTAAAGTCTTATTCATTGTTCTTGATGAACACCTATAGGTTGATGCTAGCTCATCTGCTGAAATAATTGGACATTCAGTTATTGTTTTTTTCAGTTCCTCAGAATAAAGATTGGTAATTTCCAATGATGGGCATCCTGTTCTAGGTTCATCTTTAAGTGAATAGTGTTTGGTATTAAACCTAGTTACCCATTTGCATACTGTTTTATGTGAAAGAGTATGTTTGTCCAATGCATGATTTAGTTTTTGTTTTATCATTTTAGGGGATTTGCTTTCAGTATAGAAAGCATAAATCATTACACATTTTTCGGACTTAGAAAAATTAGTAGGGGTCATGATGAAAATTTTAAAACTGTAAAATAAGCAATATTTATGCACATAACTTTCCGTAGAAACAAGCAGTAGCTATTTAAAATGTATTACTGTACTCAATGGATGGTGCAGACTATGGTGCTATTACTTGCTGTTTTGCTTTAAATTCTATAGAAAAGGCATTGCCTTTCTTTCCCTGAGCCTACTAATCAGTGGCTAAGATATTTCAGTGAAAAAATGTAATTCTACTTTGTATAATAAAACTGTTTAAGTCTATGATAGAGTATAGTCTCTAAAACTCCCAATATCACTCAATACAAATTTATCATAGAAACAACTAAAGAAATATAAAAAAGAATGCAATTCTAAACCCTATACATTGCAAAAAGATTACTAATAAAGAAATTATGCACACTGCTAAATTACACATATTGTTAAGCAAGTGATCACTTGATTCTCAATAGAGCATGTTACACTGCAAAAAACAGAAGGGATTGATTAAATATGAGTTAATTTCGAAATTTAATTGTGTTTGAAGAAAAGTATAATTTTATTAAGCATTTTTGATACAAAGAAATTGGAATACAAGTCTTAAATCAGCTGATTTTTAAAAGGTGCTATTTATACAATAATAAAAAAAATGACTTCATTGCTTATATGCTAGTGTTGAAAAAGGGGGAACTTGACTAAGAAGCCAATAAATAAGTGATAAAAATAAAGTGTGTTATTAGCTAAGGTTCCTCCCTCCTTTGTTGGTGGGAGGACCTTGGGTTATAAGAAAAAGTAAAGCAACTACTTGGTGTCATTTCGCTGCTCTCACTAGAGGCAGTTGTAGGACTCTGGTGTTCCAGGTAAACAGGGTTCCTAATAGCAAAGGCATTCCAAATTGCCTGCGAGGTGGGGTGCATTGCACCCTCCATCTGTGATGGATCTGCGGGGGTGTCATTGGGCTGTGCTTGGGGGTGTACATGCCCCTGAGCA
>KZ303575.1:18469-29472 GCA_002705745.1 Coemansia reversa NRRL 1564 | reverse complement strand
GTTTGTATAGTCAATTTCCTTAGCGTTTTAATTCCCGCTTTCAACAAGTCACTGACTACAAGTGTATATTTGTAGAAACAACTATTATAAAAGAAAGAACACGGTTTCCACAAGGAACCCGTCCTAAATGTTATTATAAAGAGATCGGGCTGTGGGGAAGCCCGATCAACATTGTTAGTAATGATCGCAGATCTAATCTGCGACATTGCAAACAACAGTAGGTAAACTAAACAAAACTGATTTTATTTTTGATTAGTGAATAATTTGTGTTCATGTTGTTCACAGCATCACATAATCTCCGCAGATCACATGATCGCTAGCTTAACAATTGGTGCAATTGGGTTGTATGCCCAATCACTTTATTAGCAGTCTTTCTATGGAATCCATTGTTTGGACTCACACTTCTTTTATATAATTCTTTTTAGTTATTTCTATGATATAATTGTAGTCAGTGACTTGGGGTGTAACAATATAGAATGGAACCAAGGTTTCTCTTATAAACAATCAAATGCTAGAAACCTTAAATACAAACAATGCTACCCTGTATGTTTGCAAGGGTCTGATGGTGACTGCTGATTGGCTGAAACTGCATGACACTCTCCCCAACTTATAATCTTGTCATGCTGTTCTTTCCTTGTATATGTCAGTATTATAATGGATCAATAAATAGTGACTACTTCAGCACTTTAGTTTCCAATTCCCTATCCTATGCTACTGTATTAGCAAGTAAAGAACTATTGAAACTGTATGGGTGAAGAAGAAGAGAGAAATCCATTCATGTTGGTGGATTCCACCAGGCAAAGTGTTATATAATATCCTTTGTTAAAAAGTTCTAGCTCACGTTGATGATCAAAGGACAACAGGCCACTACTTTTCACTATGAGGATTATCTAGTATAAATAGCAGTAGTTCTTCTAGGGTTTCAGGATGAATACATTAACTTGTTCTTAAGTCAACTTTTCTATAACACAAAGGCCCAAGGATCAGCACACATGTTTGTAGACTCTAGCTATATGATTGGCCATTGGTTGAGTCTACAAAAGTTGGGGGCATTATGAGGGATGCCTGCCTATCTTGTGCTACTTGTGAAACTCTGCTAGTGCTTCATGAGCATTCTTAAAAGCATCTGCTGGTTCCTAGGAGTTATCTGTATCATCATAACCAACCTACTTGACCAGCAATTGACGAATCCTTTATCCTGAGCTTCCCTCAACAATCATGCATTCATCAATGATCTTATTAACCTCCCATTTGGCTTGGTCATCAATCATCTCAGGAGCCAGATGGTAATTTGTGAAGTGGAAATGATCAGATGATTGGAACTTTCAGAGATGTTCTATATTAATCACTGGGTTAATCTTCAGCATTGTCAGTAGATCCAGCTTATATGCATTCAGCCCTTTTGTCTTAAAAACTTTATATAGCCCATGTCATTTATCCCAGAGGGTGCGCTTGTCATCTGACTTCAGGTGCTTTGGTGATGTCAATCCCATTGAGATTAGTATTTCATTACCTACATTAAATTTTAATTCAACCCATTTCTTGTTGTGATACTTCTGTGCTTGTTCTTGTGAATACTCAATGTTCTCTTTGGCAGCAGCTAGCTTGCTTTCCCATAAATCCAGGAATTCACCTGCAGCAGGCACATTCACACTTTCACCTCGAACAGGCATGTATGGCATGAATCCATGGTTTAGCTTAAATAGTGCAAACCCCATTGACAAATTTCTTGAGCTGTTAAACATGAACTCCACTGCTGATAGATGTTCATCCCAATCTTTGTTTTTCATGCATGTTTCCTGCAGCATTATGCCTAAAGGCTGGTTTGCTCACTCACTTTGTCTATCAGTCTGTGGGTAGTTTGTTGTGCTCATCTTCAACTGTGTCTTGCATAGACAAAACAGTTTATGCCAGAACTATACTGTGAACTTGGGATCCCTATCACTAACAATTGTCCTTGGTAACCCATGCATCTTGACAATCTCCTTAAAGAATAATTTCACTGTCTGTACAGCTGTTGCTTCATTGCTGGTTAGTACAAAATGTACCATCTTCATCAGTCTGCATATCACCATTATAACTGCCGAATAACCATATTACAACTATCGAGTAGAGGAAAGATGTTGTCTCATTAATTAATAATAAACAATAAAAGTAAATAGAAATGTCTGGCACCAAACACTAGGAATCACGTGATACATCTCATGATCTGTGCACACATACTTGAGCACTGCACTTGTGTGACACTCTCCCCGAGTTAAGAGCTTTGTCACAGGATATATCACTTGCTCTTGCGACTGCTGGGTCACAGAGGCACTGTACCACTCTTATTATGCTTATCAAACTTGGCCAGCAATTTTGTTGCATGCTCCAAATGGTGGTATGGCTTCCAGGTCATATCATCTGTACTGTAAACTTTCTATTTGATCAAGTATTCCTAGCCATCAGAACCATCGCAAGAGTCGCAGATTTCTTCAACCTCCCATTTGACTTGCTTATCGACCTTTTCCAGTGGTGGATGGTGCACTGCATAGTAGAAGTGACTTGATTTTTGATATGGTTTTAGATGTACCACATTAACCTCCAGTTTAATAAGGGTTTACTAGTAGTCGCTAATACAATCTTTTCAAACAATCCAAACAAGCTAAAGAAACCTATTGTTTTTAACCCACGGGGTAGTGTATATATACCAACATGTACATATGTGCAATTAGTCTGATATGATTCTTTAATCAGTATCACATCCATGTTGATCTACAGTGAGTCTGGCAAGTCTAATAAATAAGCATTTGGTCCTTTGGCTGCCAGAACCCTGTATGGACCATGCCACTTATCCCAATGTGAGCATTTTATAGTTGCCTCAAGATGCTTTGGCAGTATCAAGTTCTTTGACACCAGAACTTCATCACCTAGTTTCAGCACCAGTTCTTTCCATCCCTTGTCATGGTAATGGCTTGCATGTTCCTGTGCCAGTTCAATGTTCTCTTTAGCCACTGTGACAGTACTGCTCCATATGTCCATATAATTGTCAACCATTGGAGCATCCGATGTTTATCCTTGAACAGGCATCCACAGCTGGAAACCATGGTTAAGCTCAAATGGTGAATAGCCAGTTGAAGAGTTTACTACACTATTGAATGCAACTTCAACTTTATCCAACACAAGATCCCATTCAGAGTCCCGAGTATGTGTTGCCTGCAGAAGTGACTCTAGCTGCTGATTTGCATGCTCAGACTGTCCATCTGTCTGTTGATGGTTAGATGTAGACTTTTTCAATTTTGTTCCACAGTGCTTAAATAGATATTTCCAGAACTTACTTGTAAACTTGGGATCACGGTCTGAGATAATGGAGTCTGGGAGACCATGCAGCCATACTATATGCTGAAAGAACAGCTTGGCAGTCTCCTTTGCTGAGGTGCTATCCTTTGTTGGAATAAAATGCGCCATCATTGATAGCTAATCAACTACTGTCAGAATCACCAAGTTCTTATGAGCTGTTGTTAGTAGCTGTATTACAAAATCTATAGAAATTGACTGCTAAGGATGATCAGGAATATCCAGGGACTGCAGTAATCCTTTTCCCTTGGTATCCCCTTTCTTGGTTTTTGGCACACATCACAGCAGCACACATATTCAATTGTATCATTGTGCATGCCCAGCCAATACCAACTTTTCGACAACTGCTCATACATGCACAACTCATCTGTGTGAAGCGACATGACTAAAGAGTGAGCTTCACACAACAATTGCACATGTAATTTGGCTGGTCCAACATGGCAGCACCTGCCCTTGTGCAGCACTCCATCAATTAAATGAAACTTATGCATAATTGATTTGGCCAACACTGCCGCTGGTGCCTTAAGTGCAAGCATATTGTATGCATGCTCCAGAAACTGGTCGCCCATGAAACTGTCACTTGCTGAGCCAACATCCACTTTCTATGACAAAATTGCTATAACCAGCACCTTCCGCCCAGTAGATCCAAATGCTTGCAAACCATGAGCAGATGCCTGCAGTTCTTTAACATGCAACAGCCGTGGTTTCGCAATGTGCAGCATAAGTAATTGTGCTATCTGATCACCTGCCTCTAGCTTCAGGGCTCATCATTGTGGTTGTGCAGCAAAACTGAAATCTCACCACTGTAACCACAATCCACAACACCACCCAGCAGCTGCACACCTTTTGCTGCCAAACTGCTTCGGCTGGTGATCTGAATATATATACCCAGCAGTGCCTCAACTGCAATGCCAAGTGGCACTTTTGTTGTCTCACTGGGTTTTAGAATTACCGTACCTGGTGTCATCACATCATATCTGGCATCATCCACATGCACGGATGCCCGCAGTATTGCCTGTGGGTATAGAATTACCACCCTCAGCGACTGGTCATCTGTCTCATGCAAACTCATCGTGTATAACTGCAGACCTTCAAATAGTGCCGAAAGATTATCAATCATTGTTTCTGGTTTCTGCAACTCTACAGCATCATAGGAAACATTGTTGCCATCATCAGCGTTATTCAGAAAAACCACATGTTCATTTTCAGGCACTGCAATATTTGGCACTGCCAGCTGCATCGTCAGTTCCTTTACTATGAGGACGATTAGACGCGGAACTCACTTATGACGTCATAGTGGGAAAGGTGTTTACTTTAAACACTTAGCACGTTTATGTTTTCTTTCTAAATGTTTCCTTAGTCTTTTCACGGGGATTCAAATATATTGCCTACTTTATAGTTTATTCTTCTTTACACTAACTGTGTGAAATTTAATATCAATATGCTTAGCTTGATCATGATCTACAGGGTTAGAAACCCAATCAATAGCTACACGATTATCGCAATATAATGTAGTTGTTCTGCATGAAATCCCGATAGAATCCAAAAGCTTTTGAAACCAGCGAATTTCGCGGCCAGCTTCATTTACGGCCATATATTCTGCTTCAGCGGTTGATTGTGCAATTGTGCGCTGTTTGTGCGACATCCATGAGACAGGACAGCCACCAAGTGTCATAAGATAACCTGTGGTAGAACGGCGTGTGTCTTCATCTCGTGCATAATCAGAATCACTGTAAGCTCACAAAATTAAATCTGAATTTGCTTTGGCATGTATTGCGAAATTCCGAGTTCCTACTAAATAGCGAAAAATATGCTTAACAGCTTGCCAATGAGCAATAGTCAGGTTTGCATTATAAGATGCTAAACTATTTACCACATATGCAATATCTGGTTGGGTACAGTTTGCCAGATACATAAGAGCACCAATTGCGCTTGCATACGGTCTATCAGTTTATTCATCATTATCAGTAGCTTTCTGCGGCTTATAACCAGTATTAATAGGTGTAGACATAGGCTGCGCATCCGACATATCAAAACGACACAGTATAGTATCAAGATAATCTTTCTGCGGCATTAAAATATCACCATTCATCTGTTGATTAACTTCAATTCAGAGAATATACTTTAAAACACCCATGTCTTTCATAGAAAAGTGTCCAGCTAATAGGGACCTTTTAAAAAATTTTACAAAAACTTTAACAGAAACATTTTTCAAACTCCCCAAACGTGAAAATGTTTGAGACCTTTTAAAAACATTTTGCAGAAACATTTTACAGAAACATTTTACAAAAACTTTAAGCCTCCAAAACCCATATTAGTCACTTATATTGTGGTTTATATATGTATTTTTCTAACCTTTAAACCCACAAAGCATTTTTAACACCCCCCTCTAAACCCTATACGCCTGCAAACCTATATAAACCCCCACAACCACACCCCCTTCTCTTATTAAACCTCCATATATATGCACAGCAAGCTTATTAATACCCCTATAAATAACACACAGCAGATAAAATCACTTTTATAATGTCTAATACATCCAGTGAACTTCTTATACTCAATAAATATATTGTACTATAAAAACTCTACCATGTTATTGTATGATAGTGCTTGCATAAGTTAGAACATTAAATATAAATGTGTATGTTATTCCATTTAAATGTAACTATAAACTTTAGTGTGTCATCTCATTTTACTTTTTGGTTTAATTCATGATCATTTTTTGGGGGTTGTATATATCCTATAACACAAGATGTTTTTGTGTGGGTGTATAGACATGTAGCAGTGCGTTTTATCTTATTTAACAAATTACCTTTATATTTACCAATATTAAACTTAAACAAAAATATGCTATAAGAGCTGCTTTAACTGCTTTATAAAGTAAAAATGTCAAATGTTAAATTTATCACGCAACATTACAAAGATGGATGTTCTGCTTGTAGCAAAAGTTACGTGTGGGTTGCAGTATATTGTATGGAAATAAATGTAATGGTTAGCTGTCAACTAGGAAAATCAAAATACTTAGAAAAAACATACCAAAAATTAAATGAATCAGCATTCTAAACACTAGAAATACTTACTTGGAGTGCTGCAACATTCTCTATACAAATTTTAACACATCACTAACTCCACCCAACCCAACACCAAGTCCTAAATAGCTTATAGAGCACCATATTTGTACCGGTTACAATGCAGAAGGGAGTTAAGTGAAGCTGGGTGTACTGCTGGGGGTTGAGTAGAGCTGAGTGTACTGCTGAGGGTTGAGTATAACTGGGTGCAAGAGGGTCAGTCAATTGAAGCTAGTTAGAGTACTAACCATATAAATTTGAAAAAAGAACCATGTTTTGCCCATCACAATTCAAACTGCTGAAGCAAATAAAGCTCGCCGAGAATGTGCCAGTGGATAGCTATACTAAATTAGAAGCACCAATCTAACTAATCGTTGTAAAAAAAGAGAGCTAAGAAAGCAAAAACAGTGAATTCGAAATACTATCAACTCTTTAGCTCAGATTCAATGAACTTGTAAAATCTTTCTGCAAAGTTCAAATCCAAAAATTGTAATTGTAAAATTTAATATTTTGCTTGTCCAAATTGGAAAATTCAATATTTTGCAAAAAGGAATCTGTTAAATTGGAGTTGGGTTAATTTCAAAATTAACCAACCTGTAAAATCATCTGCAAAATTGAAAAAAACCTGTAAATTTGGGGGTTTTAAAAGGTCCCTAATAGTACTTTTATCTCATTAATTAGTGTTTCAGTAGATCCTGCAATTAAGAAATCATCAACATATATAATGAGAAAAATATTGCCAGCTTGTGTGTGATGATAAAATATGCTAAAATCAGTGTCAGATCTGCGAAAACCGCTATCCATCAGGAATTTATCAATAGTTTCATTTCAGATTCTTGGCGCCTGTTTTAATCTGTACAAAGCACATTTTAGGTGACATACATTACCATCTGGAATATTTGCACCCTGCAGCGGTTCAATAAATATTTCGTGATCAATAGTCCCATGCAAAAACGCAGTAGTTACATCCATTTGATGAATGATTAATCTATGTGCAGCAGTAACAGCAAGATTAGTCCTGGCAGAAGACATGCAAACAACAGGTGCAAACGTTTGATCATAATCCACACCATCAATTTGCTCAAAGCTGCAAATAACAAGGCACACTTTGTAGTGATCAAGCTTACTGGATTCATTGAATTTCATTACAAATACCCATCTCGTTGTAAGTGGTTTTATATTTGCAGGATGTGGGACAATTTCCCACACATTATTTGCATTAATCGACATTAATTATTTATTGACAGCATCTTGTGATTTAGCCAAATCATTGTGTTTCATAGTGGCAGCATAAGATAGCAGACCAGCAATAGCTGCCATTGCAATTTGCTCCTCAATTCTGTGAAGCTCGCATATGGAGAGGGCTTTATTCATGACCTCAGTCTGAATTTTTATTCCTTTTCTTTTCATCACTAAAATATTCTTCATGTTGATGGCAGCATAGTCAATGTTTTTTCTGCTTTTACTCCTGGCATCTGTTGCTGACAAGGTATTGGCATCATAAATAACATTGCTTTTAGAATCATCATTGCTAGTGTTGCATTTGTTAAAAGGCCGACAGAGGAAGTGCCATCTAAAAGCTAATACAAGACACGCGGCAGAGAAGTGCTGTTGAAAGAAAGATGTAAAAAGATTTAGAAGTTTATTTAGTTCTAAGGAGAACCCTGACCAAGTCGGTCGCGGGTCTCCTGTTTAAATATAAAAGAATTGTTGCTAATACGAATCCTTGGAGTTACAGGGAAAGTGGCTCGCTCTATTGTACGTGCTCCTGAGCTATTGTCTGAGCACTCTTGAGCTTGCGGGGACAATACTGCCAAAGGGATGACTCTGGATCTATTGTCTGGGCGTACAGGTCCCCTTGTTGACAATAGCGCATTGTGCGCCCTTGATCGAGACCTGTCTGATTGGGAGGGAAGCATTTCCCTTTCCCCGCATGAACCCTGCATATCGGGGGAAGGGACATCCCCTCCCCGGGTCCGGGGGTGGGAGTGCCACCCCTTCCAGGTTCCGCAACAATACCAAATCCAGCAAGTCGATCAGCAAGATATTTAGGTGGGTAAGCTCCAGCTTTTTTGCCTCTATTGGCTCATATAATTCTGACATATTGCCCTCATATGTTTCATCAATAATTTTCTGAATAATATTTGCAGTAACTGCAGTACTTGCAGGTTTATGTGCTTTTTGCAGCCCACTCCATAGTGTATTGGCTGACTCTGCAGTACCATGCTTTTTTGCAACTGATGGTTCTAATATAACCAAAATAGCTGCACGTGCATCCTCATCTTTTTCTAAGGTTTGCTCAGGGTGAACATAAGCACCTTGGTCATTCTTGGTGTTATCAACACCTTGGTGCATCACCTCCCAAAGACCTTCCTTTCTAAGGTACCTTTTAGCCATCAAGGCCCACACATCATACTCAGTGCAGTCCTTGGAAAGGAGAGTAAGAGTTACTCTAACAGAGGCCATTTCAGAAGACAATCAAAATAGTTTAAATTTGTATAAAAGCAAAGATTCAAACTTATTGTTTAGATGACAATAGTAAACTTGCAAAACAAACAAAAAAATGGCTTAGTTGGAAACTAGCAGGGCTCATAACTAATTGTTTTAAAGATGACAAAGGTTTTATTGTTCCTAACAAAATAAAAGAAACCCTTATAGGGAAGAAAATTTTTACTACTTAGAATCGAACCATTCACACAACCAAATGAGCTGAGCCGGACCACAAAGGAGATGGTAATTTATTAAATATTATCATAGGAAATGACTGGGCAGAGCTTTTCAGCAAGACTTCACTCATTGTCTGGGATGAGTTGCACATGGCTAATAGGGCTGTAGTTAAGGCAGTTGAAATTATGCTGTGTGAGCTCTGTGGCATTGACCAGCCATTTGGCAGTAAAATATTTGTTGAAATCAGTAATTTCTGGCAGGTCGCTCCTATTGTGCCTAGTGCAATGCATCTACAGACTATTTTGGAATCACTAAAGGCATCGCCACTGTGTAGATCTTTTAATGTCCTGGATCTTCTTCAGCCAATGTGTGACACCAGTGATCTAGAATGGTCTACCTTTATAGATGAAATTGGTGATGACACTTCTAGTCAAGAGGTTGCTCTCCCACTGCCAGCACAAATGGCTGCAATCACATCAGCCATTGATTTTATTTACCCAAACACTATCATTGGCAATGCTGAGGCCTATACTTGCCACTTTATTTTGTGCCTGCTCAATGCATAGGTGGATAAAATAAATACAGCTATACTAGTGTGTGTTCTGCGCAAGATACAGACAATGCTGAGCAGTGATCTTATTGAAATAGAAGATGCGCCAATGGCTAAGCAACAGGCTGCTCAGGCTCTTGCTGTGCTGGAATTTTTAAGTTCCATTAATCATCCAGGAGTGCCAAGGCACAATTTAGAGCTCAAGGCTGGATGTATTGTCACATTGCTTTACAATGTATTTATTTCATATGGTTTAGTTAAGAATTGCTGGCTGATTGTTCAGAGCATCATGTGGCACCTAATTCAAGTGTGGCTAACTGCAAATAATGATGTGTTTCTGCTTCAATGCCTCAATATTTTGTTTAAGCTAGGGAGATATCCTTGGAGAATGCAATGCAAATAATTTCTACTACAAATTGCTTATGCATAAACTTTTAACAGTGCACAAGGCCTTATGCTTGATCATGTAGTGCTGGATTTGCAATTGTCATTTTTTGTCCATGGGCAACTTTACATAGGGCTTATACACATACAAGACCATTGCAATGCCATGATCATAATTCCTGGTGACCAGCAAGGTGGGTTTACTATGGGAAACATTCAGTATGCTGAGTTGCTTTAGTAGCTTTATTGTTTCAATTTGTGTGGTATTCCAGCAATTAAATTATTATCAGCATCAAGAACTACATTATCGGTATTGTAATATTTATGTAGTATTGTGCAATATAAAATTAAGTAAAAACTAAATACTACAGCTTATCATAGAAACCCGACACCTGCAAGTGTTGGGTTCATTGATCATACCAACAGCATGACCAATGTATACTTTTCAAGTATACTGCTGAATCTGAAAGCAATAAAGCTAGTTCTGTCACTCAAGGTAAAACTTTATAATTAGGAGTGGTGCTCAGTATTTATTTTTGTTTAGCTTTGTGAAGATTTTTTGAATTTTTTGTCATAATTTATGTAAATATTTAAATGTGGATTAAATTTAAATTTGTTTAAATGGGCAGAAAGACAAACAAAATTTTCTATATGGTACATTCAAAAAAAAGCTAAAGCTTAATAAAAATTTTTAAAAATAACTTTCTCAAATAATTTTTAAATGTGTTATCGGGCTTGGTAAAAAAAAGGTAAAATGTTATATATATAAAACAAAACTAATAATAGTCACCATCTTTTAAAAGTACTATCCTGATTCTCTTAATCCATTCATTAAAGCAAGTCTTAAAGTCATCAGTTGTTAAGTAATTCAGCTCATTTTGCCAAGCCAATTTTACCTCTTCTAGATCAGTAAACTTCTTCTCTCGTAGCCTGTTCTTTATATGTGGAAAAAGCCAAAAGTCACATGGAGCAAGATCTGGTGAGTAGGGTGGAGCTTT
>KZ303573.1:15154-28059 GCA_002705745.1 Coemansia reversa NRRL 1564 | reverse complement strand
TAATTTGTCAGGCACGAGACACACTTACTGCTGCTCAGGATGCTATGGCTGCCCATGTAAACCTCTCAAGACGTGAGATTTACTATCAACCTGGAGATTTGATCATGCTGAGCGCTGATATGCTAAAATCAGACTATGAGCGCAATAGACCATCAAATAAGCTAAGTGATCGCTGGCTTGGACCATTTGAAGTGCTTGATTCACTATCCACTGTTACTTACCGGATTAAGCTGCCTCACAAGTTTCATCAAGCACACAATGTTTTTCATGTATCTGTGCTCAAGCCATATAATGCACGCCCTGCTGCACTACCACGTCCCGGTCTAGTTGATAATACTGATGACATTTTTGAGATTGATAAAATCCTAGACCAGCGTAGATACCATGGTCACCAGCAATATCTTGTTAAATAGTCTGGCTATGCTGAAGCAGAATCATCTTGGGTTGATGAAAGTGATATTGACAGCGACTTAGTGCAAGAGTTCTATGATATGCAGGCAAATTCTAGAGATGGAGGAGTGTTGGCTGTTGAGCCAACCACAGCAACATGAGGGATTGCCAGTGGCATTGGCCTTTCTAAAAGGCAGCAATCAGATGTTTTACTTTTTGTTTCCTTTAGCTTTTTCTTTTACTTTGAATACCAAGACAAATAGTTAACAGCTGGTGCATAACATGGGCATGCCTGGGAAAATGCCAGGCACTGTGTACAGTTGTGCATAACTGCTTCAGCTTTTTTATCCAGTGAGTTCTTATTGGCTGTTGAACCAACCACAGCAACATGATGGATTGCCACTGGCATTACCCTTTCTAAAAGGCAGCAATCAGATGTTTTACTCTTGGTTTCCTTTAGCTTTTCTTTGACTTTGAATATCAAGACAAATAGTTAATAGTCCCAGTAGAAACCTTCTCCATGCACTGCATCTGTCAAAGCTGCTCCTTGGAAATGGCCCAATGCATGTGCAGCTGCAAGTATCCGAGCATTCAGTTTACTACTAATCTCTGATAAAGTTGTCATTTTAATGGCAATACCAGTTGAGCTGAAAGCGTTCACCCTCCTGCTCATCGGGATAAGCTTGCTTGGTGATCTAATAGGGATAAGGCAGGTTACTGGCATGATACATTCAAAAGTAAGTTAGACAATTTGATCACTGTGATTTACTTCAAATTTATCAGTGGCAGAATTAGTGAGGACAATCTGAATTTCACCTCAGAAACTAGCATCAATGATGCCAGCCACCATATCAATCCTATAGAGTGCTAAACCAGAGCCTGGGACCATGTGTAAATAACAACTCTTGGGATTTTTAACTGTGAGTCCTATTAGTACTAGTTTGTAATGGCCTACCAAAATACTAATTAATTCGCTTGTGTAGACATCCTATCCTGCATCTCCTGCATGTGCTTGGCATGGTGTTGGAATCTCACAGTGTTTTTAATAAAAATGCACTGCTAGTTTATGTTGGTCTGCAGTCCATACCTGTCCAATATCAGTTGTTGCATTCAACTAGGACAGCATACTGAGAAGAACATGTTCAATACCCAGACAGTGTTCAATTGCAAAATTAAACTCCTGGATCATCATATACCATTGTGCAATCATATCTATCAACTGTGGTTTTGAATGCAAAAAGAGTAGTGCCACATGATCCATGTGATACTGATTAGCAGAATCAGATCATGTGGATATATATATGTGTGCACATATATATATCACTTCAGTGCCTGATGTTTTAGAATGGTTTTCTTAGCTTGTTTTGAAATTGTCTAAGATTATAAGCAGTATCACTAGTAGACTTCTATTAAAATGTATTTTTGGATCCACAAGAAAAACAAACTCTGGAGATGGATGATCTGTCAGTAGAATTTGGAAAACATTCATTAATGGCTATGGGTGTGGATAAGAATGATAGCAACAATATTAACTATTTGTCTTGATATTCAAAGTAGAAGTAAAGGTAAAGTAAAACAAGAGAGTTAATATCTGATTGCTGCCTTTTAGAAAGGCCAATGCCAGTGGCAATCTCTCATGTTGCTGTGGTTGGCTTAACAGCCAACAAACAACAACCTGAAGGTAGTTATTTTGCATCCCAAAGCAACATTACCAGTGTCAGCTCATGATGATGATGCTGGTTACAATGTAACAATACTTAACACAGTGATGATGTTATATAATATCTTTTGTTAAAAAGTTCTAGCTCACATTGATGATCAAAGGACAACAGGCCACTACTTTTCACTATGAGGATTATCTAGTATAAATAGCAGTAGTTCTTCCAGGGTTCTATGAGGAATACATTAACTGGTTCTTAAGTCAACTTTTCTACAACAGTTATTGTGTACAGGTAAGACAGTGAAAGTTCCATTGGGCATTGTAGCACAGGCACTACCAGGGACTTTTCTGAAATTGGAAGGGTGCAGTAGTTTATCTGCAAGGGGAGTGCACCCGATCAGCAGTATTGTGGAGCATAGATATATAGGTGATTTCAGTGCAGTTTTGCAAAAATTATCTAAGAAGATTGTAAGGCTCAGCATGGGTGAGAAAGCCATGCAGCTGGTGGAAGTTAAGATTGCAAAACCATAAACAGTATGGGTTAAGGAATTGCAGGTGACATCTCGGGGCACTGGTGGATTTAGTTTGACAGGCAAAATGATCATGGATATTTTGTCATGGAGGGTATAATAAGAGGTTTACTAGTGAACTAATATAAATCTTTAAACTTCCAACAAGCTAAGGAAACCTTTTCTAAAACCTTAGGCACTAAAGTGATATATATATGTGTGCACATATATATATCTACATGATCTGATTCAGTTAATCAGTATCACAGAGGGTGTCATTGGGAGCAGCATCTGACAGTTATGTAGGTGATTGCATACTGGAGCAAATTTTGGACATGTTGAGTAACAAGCAGCTGGTGGCAGCATCAGCCATATCCAGTCTACAGAAATTCCATAGCCATGATAGTGTTTTGTATAAGAACAGTCAACACTGTGTTGGATCAGCTAAATTGCTTGAGAAATTGTTGGCTGAAGCACATGTGTCTGCGGTATCACTTCATGCAGGCGAGGCTCACACATTTGAGCAGCTGCACCACAATTAGTTTTGGCTGTGGATGTATGATGATGTGAAAAATATATGCAATGCTGCATGATCTGTCAGAAAACAAAACATAGAGATACTAGACTGAAGGGTCTCTTGTAGTTGTTGGAGATCCCAGAGGTGCCATGGGATAGTATTGCAATGGATTTTGTCACATGGTTTGTGATACTGATTGTCACACTAGTAAGTCTGATCAAGCTTTGCCTGTTAAATAAAGTAATACTAAAACTTTTAAGACTAGAATGGTCTTAAGAGATTGCCCTTTTGTGACTTGCAGGCTAAATTTTAGGCTAGTGTGCAACAAAATCTCTTACAGTTCTGGGTTCCCAGGTTTAAATCTCAGAGATGACAGTTTCTGGAAAATAGTATTAGTTAAATTATTTTCAGAGTAAGGTTATGTGGTTGCTTAGTTCCTCCTTAGGTTGGGAGGAAACCCTAGAGTTAGGGCAGTGCTTAGTTTCTCCTATGCTAGGAAAGTCCCCTGTGGTGGGGGACATAGTTCCTCTGATGGTTTGACCTGTGAGCTCATACTAGGCATTAAGCTGGTTGCTTGTTGTAGGCATGTGCCTACATCTGCTTGGTAAGGGGTGGTGTGATGATGATTGGCAGCAATAATAATGCAATCAGAGCCAATCATGACAGGGCTATATAAAGAGCCTGATAGTTGTATCATTATTAGTTTCTGGCTCTCCTTTGTTCTTTTACAGAAATTCTTATTACACAATACATTATAGTAAAATTAATACTTACAGTTAGTAGCACCTCTGCTTCTTAAACTAGCTACAAACTCAGCTGCAAACTCAGTTGCTAATCCTACCAGGAACAATCAAAAAAAAATAAAAATTTCAGTAATGCACTCCCTCTTTCTTTTTGACTAATTGAAATGGATGAAGATCAGTTCAACAAGTTCCTTGCAAGTATGACAGCCCTGCCAGACAAGCCACAGGGTCTGATGTTTATAGACTTCAAGGGCATTGTAAGCCTGCTGGTTCCCCAGGAACAATGGGGCAACCCTAAATTTGCCCCTAATGCAGTAAACTGGCCTGTTAATGCTGACCACTTTCTGACCATAACAGACTGCCCAGCCAAGTAGAAGGTCACAATCACCACCAATAGCCTGCCTTTGGATAAGGCAAACAGATACTATGCAGATTGCAAACAGGACTCTGTGGATCCCACTGCATGGGCAAATTTTGAAATGTTCATCATAGAAAACTACTGCAATGTGATAAATTACATGGGCACCTTCTTCCAATTGATAAACATGTCAGCGCCTACCTCCATTGCAACTTTGAACACATACAGTGTGCAATGTGAACAGCTTGCAAAAGCTGCAAAATTATGCAACTAGGCTACTATGCTGTTGTTTCTTTTGCACATGCTGCAGGGGGTAATTTCGCATGTTTTGATGAAAGCAAAAAATTGTGAGCCAATTAGAATTGGTACAGTGAAAACACTGGCAGCCAATTACTTTGGCTCCCTCGCTATGGCTGCCCATGCGCCTATGGAAGTTGATACAGTGACTACCAATGCCCCATCTGTTGATACTAATGCCATCCACGGTGGATACTGCGGACCAGCAATCTTTCCGTCATACAACTCAGTCCACGAGCTTGTAACTTGTGAATAGTATGAGGACCACCGCAAGAGAGATGTTTGTCTTGCCTACAGTGATGTCAAGCACAACCTTAGGAAATGCCCACAGCACAACCCAAAAGGCCAGTAGAACTGAGGGGTGGTGAGCCCACAGTTCTGATTTCTGAGATAGCCATAGCTTCAGTTTCAAATAAAAGCATGCTAGAAATTTCACCACAAGAGCAATTCCTGGCATTTGCACATGTAAATGGTATAGAGATCCATGTCTTTGTTGATAATGGGTTGCAGATCACCATTATGAACAGCAAAATGTGCAAATGCCTTGGAATTAAAACAACCCATTTAGCCTGCATGCAGACAGTCCATGTGGCATGTCACATGAGTGCAATGCTTTAATTGGGTGTGCACATCTGTAATCACACATTACATGTGATCCTGACTTAAGGGTACAGATGTGTGCCTTTAAAAGGTTTTACTTAGTTTCAAATGTTTCAGGAATAGATTTTACTGATTGGCAAATAGTTATAATAAATTAACTAAAATTTTTGATGTAATAAATCAATTCTATAATCATAAAAAAGCATAGTCTAAATAAAATACAACCACTTTGGAAAGTTGGCCTATGACTAACTTGCATTTTACATAGCAACTTCTATAGATGGTTAGTTTGTTTTTCAGAGAGACATAAACTAAAATAATTATATTAAACTTATATATTTAAAATTTAAAAAGTAGCTAGTCAAGCAAAATATAACTTTAATATTATCTATTGAATTAAGTATTTAAGGTTTTAATATACCTTTGACTTTATTGGCTAACTCAATTTCACAATTTTCAAGTATATTTTCTAACCATTCTAGACCTGTACTAATAGTATCTAAAAGTTCTTTCAAACTAGGATCAACTAAAAGTTCTTTAATTTTATTTTGAAGTTCTATTCTTTTTTTCCATCCAGATAAAACTCCTTTTTCCCAAAATAATTCAAGCAAAGTTTCATATACGTTGTCATTTCTCATATCAGTATTTTTAAGATTAAATCTTTCATTTAATTCTAATATACTTGGTTGTTCATAATCTGCCACTACCTGCTTTGTACACACATCTAGTAGCATTTCCATACTTTCTACTACTTGTCTTTCTTCGTTATCATGAGAGTAGCTTAGAAAAAAAAATTGAAACATCAACTTTTTGATTATTTTTACGTGGCCCAACAAATGGTCTCATCATATCCCTATCTATATGAAGATTTCTATTTATGGGTATCGTTTTTAAAATTTCTTCTTGATGATACCTACTTTCAATACGTAAAAATGCATTTAAATCTACGCTAACCTTTAAAGGCCCATCTATTGGTTGAAATGCATAGTATCCAATATTTTGGTCTATTCCACTATCTAAGACTTCCTTTAACTTATTATTATCAAATTGTTGACAACTAAAAAAAGACAAATTATTTCTTGGAATATCAACCACAATAGCACAAGTTGCTCCTCTTGAAGAATTTGGCATAATAAAGTATAATTTTTAATAGATATTTAAAAAGTATTTAAGAAAATTTCCTCAGAAAAAATAAGTATTTTGGTTTTCTTATATCTACTTCAATATTTATAAATATATGTTTATTTTCTTAATTAGTAATTAAAATCTATAGTATATAATAATATAAAAATTAATTAAATGTTTCAACTATTTAATTAAAAGTATTATTTTTAATTTTTATATTGTTTAAATAGTTGCTAATAAATTTAAAAGCTTTTATAAATTTTAAAACTTCTAGATATTTAATTAATAAATTTTTAAGTATTATAATAACTAGTAAATTAGTAAATATAATTAAGTGTTCAAAAAATATTATATAATTAACAGATTAGAATCTGCTTGCTTTGTTTTTTTCTGCAAAAGTTTAAATGCTGTTTGGCCACCTGTGGAATCGAAACATTGTTTATGCTTCCATAGACTTCTAACTTGCACCTGCAGCAGGCTTGTTTTTTGAAAAATCTGACACCTGGTGGTGCCAAATTCATTGGTCATGCTGAAGGCATGGCCAATGGGGCACTTCCTGGGTATGCAATGCTTAATCTCATGGCGGTAAAATACTTGATTAATCTGATAATGGTGTGGCTAATTCTGCCCTACTTTTGCAATAACGGATTTGCTGCCTGCCACTTAGGGCACAAATTTATTATAAAGTGGGGTGCCTTATATTTGATTTTGAAAAATACATATATTTATTATGTTTTGAATAGACATTATAATGGTTTTAATAACTTTACTATAATTTGAATAGATGTTTTCAATATGTTCATATTTTAATGATGTTGCAAATAAACGTTTTTATCATTCTAATCTTTTTTGATGTTTTGTGTAGATATTTTTTAATAATTTAATTTTTATGTTATGTTTTAATAAGATATCAATATTTCTATTTATGTTTTGAATTGATGTTACTAGAGAATTAAGAGTCCATTGAAAAATCAAGGGTTGAAACCAGCGCATGGAAAGTGTAACCACAGCAGTTGATGATGGCTTTTTAACAAAGAGATGTGTAAACCTGCATCTGGGTTGGAGATGTTAGTAAAAAATACCATCAATCTGAGTGCGTGCATTTTTTTGATACTGTATTAGGAGATAGCAAAGAGGTCAGCCCTTTCTCAGCTAGCCATCCAACAAACACATCTTGTTGGCCCTGACTCTCTGCAAGCAAATTGATATTAAGATTGCCTGCCAAAATGCAGCTGATATTATTCTCACCTGGAAGAAAAGCTGTAATTACATCAATAATCTGTTGCACAGGTAAATTTGGTGGTGCATATGCCGAGATAATCAGAATACTAGAAATGTCAAATGAAGCAACACTGATATGCTTTCCATTGACTGGATGCATTTCCATGTTTGGATTGCATATAAGATTTCTGTGGATATTCTGAACATAACAACATGCTTTTTCCAACCCATCTTTCTGGCTGATCTGCAGGCCACTCAGCTGCTGAAAAAGCAAAAAATCCCAGAATATTGCAATCAGATGCACACTCTCCAATATGGAAATGTGTCTAAGTTTCAGCAAAAAGCAGGAAATTGCTTTGCAAATATGCCTGGTCACTAGTAATCAATCCGATATGTGCTTTTAAGTTTTAAACAATGTGGAATATAAGTTGACCAGTGTTTCTTAGCTCATGCAAAAACTTGTGTCTTGGCACAAGAATACATTTTTGTTGATGCTGATTGTAGAAATTCTGCATCATGTGCTTGTGCACTGGGCATCATTTCCACATACTAATGATTATGTTATTGATGGAATTGATCAAGACTAGATAAGAGCATCGATTAAGCTCTATCTAGTTTTACTAAGAGCTAAGATGATATACGAGATATTGTTGCATTTGTTAAAAGGCTGACAGAGGAAGTGCCATCTAAAAGCTAATACAAGACACATGGCAGAGAAGTGCCGTTGAAAGAAAGATGTAAAAAGATTTAGAAGTTTATTTAGTTCTAAGGAGAACCCTGACCAAGTCGGTTGCGGGTCTCCTGTTTAAATATAAAAGAATTGTCGCTAATACGAATCCTTGGAGTTACAGGGAAAGTGGCTCGCTCTATTGTATGTGCTCCTGCACTATTATCTGAGCGCTCTTGAGCTTGCGGGGACAATGCTGCCAAAGGGATGACTCTGGTTCTATTGTTTGGGTGTACATGTCCCCTTGTTGACAATAGCGTATTGTGCGCCCTTGATCGAGACCTGTCTGATCGGGAGGGAAGCATTTCCCTTTCCCCGCGTGAACCCTGCATATTAGGGGAAGGGACATCCCCTCCCCGGGTCTGGGGGGTGGGAGTGCCACCCCTTCCAGGTTCCACAACATTAACGCCAGGGCTACTGTTCTGTAACGAGAGGGTAATACCAAAAGCCTATAGCGGGTCACCTCTAATGCGCTGAGTTCGATGCAGCATGATAGGGCGAGGGATTTCGTAGGCGCGCTCACGCCGCAGACGAAGACGATCTTGCTCTGGGAAGGCCGGGTTCTTGTAAGTAATGATCAGCGGGGAAGGGGTCCTATCAGGGGCCCGTCTTAATCCCGCCAGGTGAATGATCATGGAAGTAGGAGAACTCGATGGCATGAAGAAGGAGGGCAAAGGCGAACTGGCTGTGTCGATGATCAGTGGCAATGCGGACCTTATTTGTGGACTAGTCGCGGTACTATAACAGCCTCTAGTGTCGCAGAGCATCTCGGTTGGTGACCTCGGTACCTCGCTGAGTGACCTCAATCTCGCCGGTGCGGGTGGCGTCGGTACCAACAATGGTGGGGTAATTTCGGGGGATGATGCTGCTGATTCGTGAGAAGAATATCCATAGTACCCATGCGAATAGGGCACAATTGCTGTCGACATTGCCCATGTCTCAGATGGTGAATTGTTGCTGGTCGGGATGGTCTCGGTGTCAATGTGATTGTCCAGTGCTTGAGTAGTAACTGTCTGCAGGGAGGGAACTTGTGGCAATGGTACGGTGGCCGAGCAGCTGCTATCCTCCTCATCTTCAATAATGTCAATACGGATCTCGTCGTCACCTACACTATCATCGTCGTATACCATGATCGTTTCAATACCGACTATGGTGGCATTGTCCATCAAGGTCTCACCATGTTGCGTCTGTTCTAGCATGTCGCTAGCGGTATCGGTCTGAGCAGAAGCTGTGGTATATATGTCTTCAGTGGAAATGCCAACATCGCAAGTGTTGGGCACTGTGCTGATGTCGCATACCATTGTGGATTGTATCGTTTCCATCTCCGACATGGTGGTTGCATTGCGTGTAGAGGAAGGACCCGAAAAGCCTATCGATGAGACCGCGAGGGGCCCAAGGGGTGGCTCTGTCCCTTCATCTTCGTCTTCACCGTCGCTCTCGTCGCTGGACTCATCACTGGTATCGTCACCCAATAGTGGCTCATACTTGCTGTCATTGGAATCGTAGTCATCGGATTCGTCTGAGTCTGATAATACTTCAACGATGTCGGGTACCTCGCCTCTGATCAGGGACCTATTGGTGGAAGACACAGATATATGAGCTGGACTTTGGCTGGCTGCATCTCGTCTGGCTACGAAACTCAACAAAGAAGAAGGCAGTTGCAAGCTAGTATCCCTCGAGGGAGAGCGTCGGCGCTCATCCTCTAGTGCGGCATGGGAACCTAAGCCGCCTGAACTAGTGAAATATAAGGAGCCGTTTGACTCCTCGGGAGGCAGTGTAGACAGGCCTGCATTGCTGTTGTTGCTGGATCCATCGTCGTTCGTCTCTTCATCAACATAGCTGTGGTCACTTGGGTCAGACTCGTCAGTGGAACTTGGGGCTACTTCAGCGGGGTTAACATCATCGTCCCAGTGGTAGGGCATTAGTGAGTCTCCAGGAACCGTCGAGACAAAGGGGACGCCGTCGGCAAACTCTAGCCGGTACGATGGTCTATAGCGGGCTACTACACAGTAAGGCCCACGTCTGCGTGTGCCATGATCAATGAGGTTCGGGGCGCGGGGCATTCTACGAATCATGACCCACTTGCCCGGCTCAAACCAAATAGGCCGAACGCTGTGGCTGGCCCTTGCATTGGCGCATGTCCGGATCATCTGTCGGTGTGCTTGGACCTGCTCCCAGGTGCGATATATTAGCTGCTGATAATCTGGCATCTTGCCGCCCACGGGTTGTAGCACAAAGGCCTCATCGCTCTGGATAGCTCTAGGCCTGAAGAAGAGTGCGGCGGGAATATTCGAGGACGACTCCGAGATGGTTACTGTGTAGGATATGACTATGCGAGGGACGAACTTGGTCCATCCCATTCCGTTGGTATCATCTTCTAATGCGCGTTGTAGAGAGGTCTTAAATATCTTGATTGCTGCCTCTGCCATGTCGGATTGTGGGTGGTAAGGTGAAGTAGTGACGTGATGTATACCCTCACACCGGAGGAAGTCCCTAAAGGATGAAGAAGTTAGTTGTGGACCATTGTCGCTGGTCAGCATGTGTGGCTTACCATACTCAAGGAACCAGCCCGAGTTTAGCATTTCAATCAAAGTAGCGGCGGTCTGATTGACAATTGGATAGACTTGCAGGAATCCACTAGCACTGTCAACGATAACCATGGCATCCAGTGCTGCCTCGCCTCAGTCGCCGATATGACATAAGTCGATATAAATGTGCTCGCGCGCCTTGTGTAGGCGCGACATAATCATCAGTGTATGCATAATCATCTGGATGGCAGTAACTTGGCAGGTATGACAACTCTGACAGACGGACTTAACAACAGTATAGAGACTTGGATACCAGATGTGTCAACCCACGAATTCCAAAGTACACGTATAACCTGTGTGCGTGAGGGCCTCATGCGTGGCCTTGGTATACTCTCATGCAGCCTGCTGTGTGAGCACTGGGACCCAGTCGCCAACAGCTTCTCCCAGACCATGTCCATTCGTCAAGTGGTATAAGACATCTCTGCGCAGCCGCTTGGTCGCGACCTCGTTAAAGTCCAGGGTTAACTCACCAACAATATCCTCGTACTTATGGCACTTACGAATCCAGCGCTGGATCTCATCATCGCTGACCTGGCAGTCTGTAAAGTCACTAGGACAGGGCACGTCTAGGGCCCGAACGAGAGCACCATACTGTTGTGCATTCGTCGGTAGTGCAGGCCTACCATCATCAGCCGTCGGGTCCATGGCATATTCAACAGGGGGCGTTGGCGCAATCGGCGGGGGTGTAATCTCGTCGTCGGTAGAGTAGTCGTCCTCATTGTCCATGGTTAGCATTCCGATGGTGTAGACCGTGTCGTGTGCACTGATGGTAGTATCTGCCATGTCGAGGGAGTCGGTAACCGGTAGCTTGTCTGGGCATACTCATTCCTTGGCCCGCGAGAGCCAATCTGCGGTCTACTGGTCCACGCCATGTCTATGTACAATCATATGTTTCTTTATGCCGAGTTCGGTAAGACCTAGCTTGAACTGCGCCAGGGGATCGGCGTCACTAGTGGCCTTGTGCGAAAATAGCGATACCACTGTACTACAGTCAGTTTCAATGCACAGATTGATGCAGCCATCAAGGTAAGGGTAGAAGTACTTTACAGCTTCATAGATGGCACAGGCTTCGCGCCAGGTGGAATGCTTGCAGCCTTGTTTACCGCCGAAGGCATGTGAGAAGTAGGAGACTAGGGCCAAGTTGTTGGGATCCTCTGTGCACTGCACTAGAAGCACTGCACTAACACTGGCACCTGCTGCGTCTGTGCGAAGGACTAGCGGCGCTCCCAGTGGAGGAATAAACAGCGTCTTAACATCCAACAGCACCCGCTTGAGCACCTCCCAGGGCTCGCGCAGGGCCTCGATGTCGTTCTTCGATAAGCGCACCTTGCCTGTAGCCTCGTAGAATGGTGCTAGTAATGCCTGAGACCACTCGATGTGCTCGGCGATCACATTGACGCTACCACAAAGGCGCCGGATGGCACCAAGGTTGCTCGGTAATGGCAGGCCATACAGTGTCTCAACCCGATGATCGAAAGTACTCCAAGTGTGATCCGCCAACCATGTACGTCCCAAGATCTCTACATCGCGAGTCGTGTACCAGAGTGACTTGCGCATGTTGATGGTGACATTTGCCTTGGCCAGGCATCGGATGAAACGCCCAACGTCAGCGATGTGGGCATCCATGTCATCATCAGTACTCTTGATGTAGATGTTGTCAATGTAGGCCAGTAAGCGGCTCTGCAACCCACTAACGCTGTGAAGATGGTTTTAGCGTTTATAATAAACAATAGAGTAGAATCCCTATAAAAGAACTAAGGAAACATAAACAACAATTAAGGCCCAGCCGTGGGGTATTATATACCCCACTGTGATGAGTGGCCAAGGTGAGTGCCCCTGATGCAGCCAATCAGCATCACATTCGCCCCTTCTTAGGACTAGACTCTGGCACGTCCATTAAGCCCCTGTGCATCCTTATACTTTTTCAGTACCTGCTTGGCATTGGAGAAGGCAGACTCTGGCTCCCATGTTCTGTCATTCTCACCATAGCCTTGCCAATCCACAAGGTACTGGCGCTTGTTCCTGAAGTTCCGATGAGAGACAATTTTCTCAATTCGGTACTCTAGGTGGTCATTCACCTCAACAGGTGGCGGCTTCTCAAGTACACGGTCTTCAAAGCGATCCGACTCATTGTACTTCTTGAGGTATGACCAGGAAACAACAGGATGTA
>KZ303572.1:19227-39288 GCA_002705745.1 Coemansia reversa NRRL 1564 | reverse complement strand
AAGTCCAGTACCAGTAGTTGATTATTGTTGTAGGCAGATGTGATGAAGTGCCACATGGGAATTGTCAATCATTGCCGTATCTTACATAGGGACATCTCAGAAGGCAACATCCTTGTCTGCCGCGAGGATGGTAACATCCATGGGATGCTCATTGACTTTGACCATGCAATTGATATCGATGATAAGGGAGTTGCCAGGTATTCAGAGCAGACTGGCACACTGCCTTTTATGAGCGTTAACAACCTCGAAGGCAATAGCAATGAGCGCACAGCACTGGACGATTGGGAGTCGATGATCTACCTGTTGTGCTGGCTTGGGACATTCGGCTGGAACAGTTCAAATAGGCTTGATCTGGATGATACTGAAAATCTTGCCATTAACCAGTGGGATACTGGTAATACTTTTGCGATTGCAAGAAATAAACGTGTGCACATGGATACTAATAGAACCTTCCAGATGATTGTGGATGAGTTCAACAGAAACATTGACTATATCGGTCCACTGCAAGCACTTGTGGAGATGCTTCGCACTGAACTGATTGATAATCACAACGATCCGAAGCTCAGAGGTTCAATGCGCAATAAGATAGCTGCTGACAATGGAAGCAAAGGTGGTGATATCTTTGCGACAGTTGAAGATCGAGAGCAAAAGATTGATCCATTCAAGGAGCGTGTGGCAAATTGGAAGGGTATATCCGAGCGATTATTGGAGGTTGTCACTGATGGCGCAAATGATTCCAGGAATCTATTGCAAGATCATCTGCAGAGCACATGTGTAAAAACAGGATAAGCATATTAGTCAGTTTATTTCCTGTAGACAAATATCTTTATACTAGTAAAAGAGTATGCATTGCTTATATTTGATAATTTTTTATTTCATTTTTAGGGCATTAGCTTAACAGTTGTTTGGTTCATTAAGTGTAGAAAGTGTTATGTTTTTTGGCGCACATTTTATAGCTATTTGTTGCGAAGGGGCGTAGCTTGAGCAAAAGAACAATGCTTAGATCTCGCCCCTGAACATGTGCAGGTAGTCGGCCAAACTCTCACAATGATTGTTTCTATTGATTGCCGTGCAGTAAGTTGATAAAAGCAGAGCAAGCGGCATAGCAATTGTTTTCAATGTTTTCATTAAGTTTAATGATAACTTTCTAAAAATATGTTACGGCAAGTGGCCGTGTATCTTTAGTGAAGCAAGTGACTATAGTTTTAAAGAATCTTTATTCTTCTTAATGAAACACATTTGAAAACTATTGTTTGATCATCTTGCTTTTATACAGATTCACCAACACCTCTTGCAATTAATTCCTGTCGTAACTATTACCAGGATATGAGTAAGATCATATCTTGGTTATTGTAAGTCAGGGGATTAATCACTTCCAATGCGACATTGCTCTGAACACGTTTCATGACCCCTATTACGTCTTGTGTGGCGCAGCTCATGGTTAATGTCCGAGAGCCATTCGGCCCTCGCAACAAATATTCTCTACTCGGAATTGTAACAAATCTCATTAAACTTCTATTTGTTTCAAGTTGTACTAAGTGTTGTTAGATTTTTAAAGATTATCTTTAACTTAAAGAGAACGCTATAAAAATACTACTCGCATTTGTTGCCTTTATAAATATGTTAACAACATGTTAACATTTGATCACTTGTAATGGTGCTATATGTTAATACATATACATAGTTACGTTTTACCTCTGATGTCCCCGTGTCGTTACGCTGGAACATTGATCACCGTGAAACATATGCCACCCACTACAAAAATACCATTCTTCGCCATACTACTATGTGACTCAATTTTGATAAATGTCCCAACTGGTGGTCGCGCTGCAATTCCCAATGGTACCATGGTTACTTCGCCATTCGACAATACACATGTTTCTACTGATACTACATCATATCCTACATCATCTGCATGTTTCCTAACTGGCAATTTAGCATCAGGATGCAATAACACCACCTGCAACTCATCAGTATTTTGCTGCAATGCATTAATTCCCAAACACAGCATCTCTTCCTGTGTGATTTCCAATGGATCATTGAGACCCAGATGCTCGAATTCTCCCCTTGCAGATTCAAACAAATCATCTAATGTCACATCTCGTCCATCTGCAATGGCCATTGCCCATCATACAGTATCTGGCGTCTGCGCTCTGCTACTATCTGAACTGTCATTTACCCTGTCATGACCCTCAGCAATACCAATCGCATCACGAATCACATCTGGTACATGGTCTCCCTCCTCCAAACTGTCTGGCTGTTCATCTCGCTATCTAACTCTCGGCTCATACTGTCTGTCTGCCTGAACCATCAGCTTATGTTGGCTGTTGAGCCAACCACAGCAACATGAGGGATTGCCAGTGGCATTGGCCTTTCTAAAAGGCAGCAATCAGATGTTTTACTTTTGGTTTCCTTTAGCTTTTCTTTTACTTTGAATACCAAGACAAATAGTTAACAGCTTAGCTGCTGGCTCAATTGCTGGTTCAGCTGCCATTCTCGAATTTGGTGCATTTGCTGCCACCTGATATGCAGCATCTCGCTCAAACAATGCAGTCTTAGATGCAATATCTGGTCTACCATCCAAAACATACCGGTACCCCTTTTCTGCATCTGATAGTGATCTCAATGGCCGTGACAATGCATCAGCTACTACATTCAATGCTCCCTTCTGATACGATATAGTGAAATCAAACTCTGCAATAATTGTGAGGAAAATTAGATGCGGAACTCACATATGATGTCATAGTGGGAAAGGTGTTTACTTTAAACACTTAGCACATTTATGTTTTCTTTCTAAAGGTTTCCTTAGTCTTTTCACGGGGATTGAAATATATTGCCTACTTTATAGTTTATTCTTCTTTACAGTTGGTAGCACCTCCTGCTATCTACCATAAGCCGCAACCAGCCGCTAACAGCCGCAAACAATAGCAACCAGCTGCAAACAATCGCAAACTCTATTTTAGCAGTAATAAAAAAAAACCCGCTCCCTATTTTTCTTGCGCTTTTTAGCGAAATGAATGCTGACCAGTTTAGCCAGTTTATGGCTAGCACAACTGCGCTACCAGGACAAACCCAGGTGCTAAAGTTCTCAGATTTTAAGGGCATCGTAGCCCCACTTATTCCACAGGAACAGAAGGCCAATGCAAAGTTTGCTCCAGACGCGGTAAACTGGCTTGTAAATGCAGACCACCTACTAAATATAGCAGACTGCCCAGCAAAATGGAAAGTCACAGTTGCCGTGGATAGTCTACCCATCGAAAAAGCGAACAGATATTATGCCGACTGCGCAGAAAAGTCACTAAATAGTGCACTGTGGACAAACTTTGAAAAGTTTGTAGCTGAACATTACAGCAATGCAGTTAATTATGTAGACGCCTATTTCCGCCTAACTGCACTGACTGCGCCAACATCTGTTGCAACTTTGGATACCTTCAGCACCCAAGTAGAACAGTATGCAAAGTCAGCCAAACTTGGCGACCAGGCAACAATGTTGTTTTTTCTTTCGCAGATGCTGCATGGTGTCATTTCGCATGTTTTGATGGAGGCGAAAAACGACGAGCCAATCAAACTCAGCATTGTTAAAACTCTAGCCGCCAACCACTTTGGCTCTCTCGCAATGGCGGCACATGCGCCGATAGAGATAGATGCTGTGTCAGCTAGAGCCCCGCCAGCAGAATCGGATGGTATCCACAGTGAGTACCGCAGATCGGCATCATTCCCATCGTACAATGCTGTCCGCGAATTCGTGACCCGTGAGGAATACGAGGACCGCCGCAAGAGAGACGTTTGTCTTGCCTGCGGCGACGCTAAACACAAGCTAAGGAAATGCCTGCAACGCGGCCCAAAAGGCCAGCAGAACTGAGGGATGGTGAGCCCGCAGTTCTGATTAGCAATGTAGCCATCGCTTCAGTTTTTAATAAAAGCATGGCCGAAATTTCACCGCAAGAGCAGTTCTTGGCTTACGCGCGCATTAATGGTTGCAAAGTTCGCGTTCTGATTGATAATGGATCGCAAATTACAATCAATAATAGTGCAACTTGTGAATGCCTGGGACTCACGACAAAACGCCTAACTCACATGCAGCCAGTACATGTGGCTAGTGGTGAGCATTATCATGACTCTACACACTCATGCCAAGCTGCATTATAGTTCTCAGATGCTGTGACATTTGCAGTCACTTGTCTGGTGCTCCCCATTGCTGCAGATGTAATCCTTGGTGATGACTGGTTGCGTATGCACAATGCCATGATTAAATGCAAACAGGATATTTTGTCATTTTGTCTCGATGGCCGCGATCATAAAATTCGCGGAATAAAATCTCATACGACGCACAAAAAGAACAGAATGACAACCACCACCGCAAACGTTTATGCTGTGCCGATAACGGCCAACATGCTTGAAAACGCTATTGCAGATGGTGAAGTCACTGAATGTGGCTTTATCAAGCATGATTGGCATAGCGACGACTCTGTTCAGGTTGCTGCACTTTCATCGGTGCAAGAAAGCACACTCAGGGACCTACGCAAACGCTATGCAATGGTACTCGAGAATCCGCCTGAAGGCCGCCCGCCCGCTGGTGGGCCCGAAATGGAAATTCATATTGTTGCAAATAGTTTAATAAGACCTGGCAGAAGAGTGCCGTTTCAGAAGCTGAGCTACTGGCAGGATGGTGCCGTAGGAAACTAAGTGAAAGAGATGAAAATGTGTTAAACTCTGAGGAGAACATTGGGCCAACTCAGCCGCCGGTTCTCCTCATTAAATATGTGAAAATAATACTATTGAAAAACGCTAGTGCCTCAGGGAAAGTGGTTCCATCTATTGTGAGGCATTCACAATTCTTTGCATGGCCATTCGCGTTCCCGGGTCCGTGCGTTCATGATCCCAGAACTCGATCAAAAACCAGTTTGGCGGGAGGGAGGGTTCCCTGCCATCCCCGGTGGGTCCTCCGAACCTTGTGCCCTGGGGGAGGGGGCAATTACACCCGGGGAAAGTGGGGGTGCAGAAGGTCCCCCTCTCGGCCCCGCAACAATATCCAGGAGGGCAAGGCGCCAATTTCTCGTGCACCATACCAACTTTCGCACACTGAACTAGCAGAACTCGATCACCAGCTCGCTGATCTGATTAAAAAGGGGTACATACGCCCGTCGACGTCGCCGTGGGGTGCGCCGGTACTTTTTGTCAAAAAGAAGTCCGGGGAACTCCGCCTTTGTGTTGACTATCGTGCCCTGAATGAGATCACGATCAAAGATGCATATCCAATGCCGTGGATCGACGATCTGATTGACGATACGCGTGGCGCGCAGATGTTCTCGAAAATCGATCTAGCGCAGGCATATCACCAGGTACGCATCCGTGATGAAGATATCCCGAAAATGGCATTTCACACAAAACAAGGATCTTTTGAGTACACCGTTGTACCATTCGGACTTACAAATGCTCCCACTGCATTCCAGCGCATGATGAACCATGCACTTCATGATCAATTAGGTAAGATGTGCATTGCTTACCTTGACGATATTCTGGTTTTCTTGCGCAATCCGGATGAACATGCCCACGACCTGGAAGCTGTACTTGCATGCCTACATGACAATAATCTGCATGCAAAGCCCGAGATGTGCAAATTTTTCACAGAATCCGTTGACTTCCTTGGCCACGTTTTATCGAAAAATGGCGTTGAAACCGATCCGCGCAAGGTTGAGGCAATTCGCGAGTGGCCACTGCCCAAGTCGCAGACTGATATCTGTGGTTTTCTTGGACTCAGCAGCTACTACCACCGGTTCATTAAGAACTACGCACAGACCGCACTTCCACTAACCGATTTGCTGAAAGGTGACGCCTTTACCTGGAACGCCGATACTGAAGCTGCTTTCCGAAAATTACAGGATCATCTGTCGTCCGCGCCGATTATTCATCAATTCGATCTGCAGTGCGAGACTCGTATTAAAACAGATGCTTCCAGTACGGCAATTGGCAGCGTATTACACCAAAAGCATGACAGCAAATGGTACCCAGTCGCATTTTATTCTCTAAAGCTAAGTGACAGTCAATGCAGATGGCCGGTGCATGAATTGGAGTTCTTTGCTGTTATCCACGCACTCATGACCTGGCACCATTATTTACATGGAATTCGTTTTGAAGTTGTGACGGATCATCAATCCATAGAAACGGTCAAATCACATACTAAGTTTTCTGACTGACAGATCTATTGGTTGGAGATGTGGCAAGCATTCGATATGGTATTAAAATACCGTGCCAGATCTAAAAATGTTGTCGCTGATGGCCTGTCTCGCTCACAAATTTCGCAGCCAGATATCCGCGCAGACGAGCATAAGCGCAATGCTCTCCTAATGCAATTGTCACTGCAACCACTAAAGCCCACGCCTGCGCTTTTACCGTCACCGATGCCAGTACATACGGATGCTCCAATGCCCGCCAATAACTTGGCGCCTAATCCACTGCCAGATACAATGCCTGCGTTGCCGCCTGCTCTGGCACCTGCTTCAGAATCTGTACCGACACCTGCCCCACCACCCGGCCTGCTGAATGACATTGAGGATTTAATGTCGGCATTTGAAAATTTAAACATCAGCATGGTTTTTACTGATCCTGCTGAATCATCAACAATGGATGTTCAACTTTTGCTTGAAGACACACAAATGCTGGTAAAAGCACATGCCGATGACGCCAGATTTGATATCCATTGCATTTCAAAATTTTCTCTTAAATCATACGAACTATCGCTGGTGTCCATAGGAATAGCTGCTCGTGCTCTGCCAAATTCTTATTTGCATATTGCGCTGTGCAGCGAATTGGAATCCAAAGGTGTCGAAGTACTTGGCGGTATGGTTGATCAGAATTATAGAGACGAGATTAGAGTCTTGCTATTTAATAGTTCTCATGCAAATATTGCTATTGCCACCAGCGACAGAATTGCACAGGTTATTCTGACGATGATTGCATATCCGCAATTGATGCAAGTTGATAAACTTTCCAACATGGACTGCGGAACCGGTAGATTCGGTTCTTCAGGGATGGGGAGGACTCCACTTGCATGCATGGTGGTGATCAAGACGCTGAGACTTCCGACTAGCACCAACGCATCAGACTCTTATCTCGGTGATGCACAGCTCAAACGGATCCCACATTTATTGCAATCAAGTGATGATATACAGTCTAAAAGTGCAAAAGAAACCGCAGCTAAGTATCATATGCATCAGGGCATGCTCTTTAAGAAGGGGTGCCACTGCATCAGTAAAAAGGCTGATTGTTTGCTATTGATGCGCAAATTTCATGATTCAGAAGCAGCAATGCATCCGGGAGTTTGCAAAACACATCAGCGTTTAAGTGAAATATTTTACTGGCCCGGGATGTATGTTGATTGCAAGGAATATGTGCAGACCTGCAACAAGTGCCAGCGAGTAAAGAATAGCACACAGCCGAGTGACGGACTGCTGCAGCCATTGGAGATTCCACAGCATAACTGGTCGAGTGTGAGCATGGAATTTATTGTGAGCCTGCCGAAAATGAAAGATGGTTTTGATGCAATCATGGTGGTCGTAGACCGTTTATTGAAAATGGCACACTTTATTGCAACACACACGACGGCAACGGCACAAGAGACAGCGCAACTTTACTTGGAACAGCTTTATCGTTTACACGGCCTACCGGAATCCATTGTGTCTGACCGCGATCCCAAGTTTACTTCATCTTTCTGGCGTGCTTTGTGGAAGCGGACTGGTACTGAGTTACAGATGTCAATGGCAGGTCATGCACAGACCGACAGGCAAACGGAATGGGTTAACTAGACACTTGAAGCCATATTACGTGCAACCTGTAATAATCATCAAAACAACTGGAAAGCCCTACTGCTGTTAGCTGAGTTTGCATACAATAACCACAGCAATAGTTCGACTCAGCACAGTCCGTTTTATGCAAACTACAGATTCCAGCCAGCGACTGCCGCGAACATTGCATTTAATGCCAACGCAGATGACCCCGACTCAAATGAAGTACTGTCAAGAATTGCAGGCATTGGTGAAGAAGTCTGTGCAAATCTGGAGCATGCACAACTTCACTGGATTGACAACCATGACAAAAACTTGCGTGAGCCTAATGTGAAGGTTGGCGATAAGGTTATGTTATCCACATACTTTACAACACTGCCTTATTTGCAGAATCGCTCAAACTGCTCACTGCAACACAAGTGGTCGGGCCCGTACACAGTGATTAAAGCAGTTAGTAAGAATGCTTTTAAACTTGAACTGCCACCTGACATGCACATCCATCCAGTGGTTTCCTGGTCATATCTCAAGAAGTACAATGAGTCAGACCATTTTGAAAACCGCAAACTTGATAAGCCACCACCGGTTGAAGTAAATGACCATTTGGAATACTGGATTGAAAAGATTGTTTCACACCGGAACTACAGGAACAAACGGCAGTATCTGGTGCACTGGGAAGGCTATGGCGAGAGTGACTGGACATGGGAACTCAAGACTGCATTTACCAATGCAAAGCAAGTACTTAAAAAGTACAAGGACGCCCAAGGGCTCAATGGACATGCCAGAGTCTAGTCCTAAGAAGGGGCGAATGTGAGGACGATTAGACGCGGAACTCACGTATGACGTCATAGTGGGAAAGGTGTTTACTTTAAACACTTAGCATGTTTATGTTTTCTTTCTAAAGGTTTCCTTAGTCTTTTTACAGGGATTGAAATATATTGCCTACTTTATAGTTTATTCTTCTTTACACAGCTCATCGTGTGGAAGGAGTACTGGGGGCTGGTGGTAGAGGCACTATGGAAGAAAGGGCTGATGCCCCTGGGAGAACTACAACCATGGGAGTCCATCCCAGGTGAGACGCAGTCAACAAAAGAGGCACAGAAATAAGCCTAAGAGTTCTAGAGCCAGGCAAAGTGGAACACTAGCAGCATAAAGAGAACAATGCCAAGCTGGATAACACAGTGGTGTGCAGAGCTGGAAAACTCAACAGAGGAACCAAGGCACACATGGATCCCGTCAGCATGTTGGGAGGAAGGAGAGATAGAGGAAGGGGAAGAACTTATAGGTTTCATACCCTCCCAACTAGGGTGCCAACAGCGGCAGAAGGACGGGACTAGACAGACAAACCAATAAGCAGAGGATACTTACCTAAACAGCTTTGCAGTGCTCCAGCAGTCTGAGGACGACTATATAGGAAATCTCGCTACTGTGGACGCACAGTAGCGCAGTGTTTCCTGCATTTATCTTTTCATGATCACTTTCCCTCAAGACATCCGTTTCCCTTAAGACCTTCTCCTCAGTTGTCCGTATCTCATGACTACACTGATGACCAAGAATTTAATCAAGGACTTGGAGGGCCCCTTTTAAGGCGCCCTCCTCTCACTCAACATTAGTTTCGTTTTCTTTTTAAGTCCTTCACATCTCATATTCAATAGCTTAATAGAATTGTTAGGCTAGTGAATTGGAGAGACCAAGACAACAACGATTTAAGCTTTCATATACAAATTGTTTTAAGTTTCTAACTATTCTTTTATTTTGTTAATAGCATTGAAATATCAAATAAAAAACGCTATAAACTACATTTTTTTTCACTACCTTTCGCTTTGTCTCTCCATATATCCTTTTGTTACCGCACAACACAACGCAGTTCGCTAAACACATAAAACCTCTACAAAAAATTATAAAACAGAAAAATTAAAAATATTAATATTAATATTAATATTCTACTTATTTTAACACATTAAACGCTATTGCGTGATTATAATAACATATATGTTTTATACCGCGTGTTACTTCAGCCTCAGAGTGCTATACTTGGCACTTTGCTTTCAAATCTTTACTCTTTATTTTTATTACATTCTAGTCGCTTCTACAGCATCTAACTGACCAAACTTCTCTATTTTTTTCACCTCTATTTGTTGGCTCCTATTTTTTCTTTGCCTTATTTTGTCCTTATTTCGGCGCTTGTGTTTTTGCTGTTGGACTTTTCGATGGACATACACGTGACAAATTTCAATCGCAACATTTGGCTATATTTCGAATTTTCGCTATATCCGGATTTTCGCTACACACAAGTTGCAGCGAAGATCATTGCATTAGGCATTAATTAACTAACTAGTAGTGTATGTCGACAATGTCGCAGTTGTATGACGGTGAATACTCGTATGACGAGCATGATAGCTTGGATGCTGCTGTGCCAGGAACAGTCACGCGCAGAGAAAGTGCGCCCTCAGCAGAGAAGAAACCTTACATGCCAGTGATTGGTGATGATAATGCAAAGCCACATATGCCACAGATGCCTATCGCAGAACGCATATCAGCTGGTCGTAGGACGGCCATGGCCGCGGCAATGTATGCAACAGAGGGTCAGATCGACCCTATGGTACATCAGCATTTGCAAAATCTTATGACGATGATGTCCGACACCCAGGCACAGCAAGCGGAGCTTCTGGCCGAGCAACGGGCGCAGCGAACGGATGTTAACGATGCAGATTATCGCATTAACAGTTTGCAGCAGAGTTCAATACAGCTGATATGCCAATTGGCCAGTTTGCAAGATGGAATGGCATCCATGACGATGGCGTTAACTGCATTGAACACGTGGATGGCAACCTCCAGCCATTCCAAATGGAGAAGTCACGAACAAGCAGGGAACACATCAGCTATACGTTATCCCGCTTCAGCATTTGAAATGCCGCGTGATTTAAGGCATACCAGGCCAAGGTCCACCGACTTAAATGAACTTTCGGCACCCGCTCAGCCAATAGCAGTTGATCAGATGCCAACTGCATATGGAGGTGCTGCCCATTCTGAAAGCAGCATACCTTATAGAGCAGTGACCTTAATTGATGCGGACTCAATGTCTGCGACATCAGACGCGAGCAAATCAAGAGTGCAACATTCAGTAAGTAGGGAACGTAGCGCTGTCTATCACACTCCGCGTGCCGAATTCTCTATGAGGAGTCACAGAGAATTGGGATTCACACCGGGGCGCGAGGACAGAAACGGCCACCGTGAGGAAGTTGAGTCCCTTCGGGAGGACGAGGCTGCCAGGCAGGCAAGCGCACAGACAACATATGTACGGAGTGCTGCTACGCCTGCCGGCCTAGTGCCAACAACCCGTGGTTACAACCGCCAGAATGGCGGGAGAGCTGCAGCGGTGACCTACCCAACCGGTCCCATTGATAATGGGAATGACCCTATTCTCAATGTCGCTGGAGAAGTGTTTGTCACGCAAATGGCCGACCTCGTCGAAGAGCATTTCTCAATGTTCCAGACAGATTGGACACGGCATATGGAGATAGAGCGTATCTATGATGAGGCGCGCCGCAAAAAACTGACAGCACTAACACTGGAATACCCGCAAGGAATTCCAGCCAACAAATTGCCCGGATGGTCGCCGAGACCAACCCGTAGAGGGCCAATGAAGATGCCAACGGAAATTACTGGTCGTCTACTGACCAAGCCGATGGCGACGTTTAAACAGGGGAAAGACACCGATGTGCTAGATAGTGTAACTTATGCACAGGCCATTAAGTCGTACATGGGGTATAATTACCTGGATTATGACCGCCATGGCGTCTCGCTCCTTGCTGGTAACACTTCAACGCAGTTTGGAAATGCGTTTTTCAACGTTACATGCTCGTACGGCGGCCGTCTGACATGGAGGAAAGCGGTATTTTTCTTTTTAAAGGCGACACCGGCGTCTCTGTCCATCCACGAAGCACAGTCAATGATGGAACGAGTGGTATTGACATCGGAACAGACATTGCCCAAGTTTGTTAACAACTTCTTGTTGCTATGTTTTCGTGCAGGCAACCACATGCAGCTGCGTGTGGTTATTGATTGCTTGTTCCGTGCCATCGGGCCGCAAATGGAATTGATGCTGCGCACAGAGGTGCCACATACCAGCCAGTGTCAACGTAATTTGTATCGTATGCTGGATGTTCTCGCAAATGCAGAAGAAGACCGCAATTGCTACCGTCCTAATTCGGTATCTGCATGGCTTATGCACCAACGGATGGAGCATTACGCCACGACCGCAGGTATTACGCTAAGGGGATTACCCCTACCGTACCAAGCACCATCACCGACCGTGAGGAATCAAGCATCAGGAGCGCGGTCGCAACAGCCAGCGGGTCCGGCGATGAAATTTGCTCTGACGGATCAGCGATCTCGTCAAACGCAATGGTTGGATAATCGTAAAGATGGGTCACAGCATATGCCTGAATGGCGGGCAAATCCAAATTGTGTGCAACAATCTCAGTCTGGCTTTGCACTGCGCAGTCATCAGACGCAAGCAGACGACGATTATGTTTTACAGATTAATGGTGGCGACGAAGCTCCTGAATCTGATGCAGACGATCATGCCGATACTGTCTCGAGTCATCAGACAGAGATAGACAATGCTGCTTGCAATGACGCTGACGCTGATATAGTTGCGTTTGATCATGAGGACGACTATGTCAACTATTGGCCGGGGTCGACAAGTCATCAGGTTTGTATTATTGACCAGGAGACTACTGCCGATTCGACTGAATGGTGGTGCCTGTCAGAGTTCGAATGGCACACTGAGCTGCTCGAACCGCAGCTCGCTCAAGCTATGGGCATTACCAAATTTCATACACTGGAGGTGATGTCCCCCTCAGCAAATCAAGTGGGCCCTGTTGGCGATGAACGCCACACTTTAATTAAGGAACTGGGGGCAGTGGGGCAGAAGGCATTGTCCAAAGCTCGAATTGTTCCCACCAAAACCCGTCCCAAATGGACGGTACCCATTCGCTTGGCAGCAAACGGTCAGGAGATTTCCACTATTGCCGAAGTAGATACCGGATCGTCGATGATGCTGATTTCACGTAGTATCATTGAACGACTCGGGGGGAAAGTTGAACTGCTCACAGGTTCAATTCGTCTAGCTGGCGAAACCACGCTGCCATGCTGGGGACGCTGTACGGTCATGCTTTCAATGGCAGACCATACATATGTGTTATGCGCAGAAGCGTTTCCACAGGAGATCAATCTGCCGGTCCTGCTCGGTATTGATGTCATCAAGCAGTACAGACTGGGTGAGCTTCTGGCGGGAGTCAAGCATCGCGCTGATCATCCAGTCACTGAGAACACTGGCGACGATGTACCAGAGTGTGACGTTGGAGATGATTCGGAACACCATGAAGATATATTGCAGCAGTTGAAGGCGGTTTTGGATGCCAATGCAGCAATTGACCTCAACAAACCGTGTCCTTTGCTGGGCGTGGTAGTATGGATTCCGATTCATGACGACGCTGAGAATTTGCGCTTGTATCAACGCCAGCCGGTCTTTTCACATGCGCAAGCAACAGTGGTCGAAAAGCATGTGTGCGAATGGCGCGAGGCCAGATTTATTAAACCAGTACTAGTGGGCTGTCCCTATAATGCGATGTTATTTACGGTCACTAAAAAGGACAGCAGCAGCGATATGATGGATACACGCCCAGTTGTCGATTATCATGCAGTAAACCAACACATGCAGGACGATGTGTTTCCGTTGCCGGTTATTCGGGAAATATTTTCACAGCTGTCTGGCGCAACGGTTTTTACGACATTGGATGTCGCAAAAGCTTACCACCGCCTGCCGATTGCGCCAGAGGATCAGCCGAAGACGGCATTTTCATGGGCCGGTGAGCAGTATGTGTTTGTACGTGCGCCATTCGGACTAAAGAACTTGCCGTCGCATTTTCAGCACCTTATGTCGCAACTTTTGCGCGGATGCAATTTCACGGCTGCATATATTGACGACATTGTGGTGTTCTCTCGCAACATGGAGGAGCACATTGGAAATGTGCGTACAGTAATCACATGGCTTACCGAGGCCATGATGCCGCTGAATGTTGCTAAATGTCGGTTCGGTTTACCTACGGTTCGCTTACTGGGTTTTGAAATATTGCAGAAGGGAACCCAACCGGATCAGCACCAAGTCGAGGCTATCGCGCAATGGCCGGAGCCTCATACGCGGATGCAGCTGCACTCGTTTATGGGCATGGTAAATTTTGTGCTCAAGTATCTACCTGCCAGTCACCGGTTCACGCCAGTGCTCAACAAATTGCATGGCGGCCAGGGCCGTGGACGCGAGCCAATTGAGCTGGACGAGATGCAGCACACAGCTTTTCGAAAGCTGAAACATCTGGTAGTGAATGCAATTATGCTGTATTTTCCATAGCCGGATTGGGAGCTCTTTGTTGCCACAGATGCATCCGATACGGGTATCGGTAGGGTTTTGTACCAGTGCACACCAAAAGGCCAGGCGCGCATTATTGCTACAATGGCAAAAACCCTTAACGACGCCCAACAACGCTATACAATCACACAGCGAGAACTATTAGCCATCGTCGTATCACTGGATACTTTTCACGATTTTATTTATGGACGTCGTTGTACTATTCAAACTGACCATGCGGCACTACAATTTTTGCAGTCAAAGACAGAGCTGTCGAAAATGGTCGCGCATTGGTATACGACACTGCACCATTACAATTTTATAGTGGAACATTGCCCGGGTATTGATCATGTTTTACCTGATGCGCTCTCTCGCCTCCCGACGGACGTCGAAGCAAAACAGTCTTGGACGGCTGAGGAGCATGAGTTGACTGTACGATTCGTACAAAAGCACGGTGATTTGCCGGCACCATCCCGAGCACACGATGATGACGCCGGATGGGATCTCGCCGCAGCAGAGGCATTGACTATTATGCCTCACATGCAGGAGTTAATTGCTATGGGTCTGCAAGTGGCGATTCCACCAGGATGTTATTTGCGCATTGCTCTATGCCCTGGTTTGGCAGTCTGCGGTATTGATGTTAAAGCCGGCGTCGTAGACGCGAGCTTTTGTGGTGAGGTTAAAATCCTCCTAGCTAACACGACATCGGCGCCATTTGCTGTCACTCATGGAGACCGAATCGCACAGGGAATTTTCGAGTGCGTTGGACCTATAACGTACTGGGAGCGAGTTGCTCATGTCTCGGCCCTCGGTTCCACTTGGCGGGTGGAGGATGCATTCAGATCGTCCGGCATAGCCGCTCATTCGACGACGAATGAATCCGAAACATCAGAGCAACTGCACGAAGAATTATTGCAGTCGCATCATGCCATGGGGCATTTTCGAGGTGTTGCACTAGCTGCGATGATATGCAGAAGCAGGTTTGACTGGCCGTCATTGGATAAGGACACAGCCGAGTTGACGAAGACTTGAGCAAGGTGCCAAGCGTTTTCAGAGAAGCATCCTCAATATGCACTATTGGTACCTATTTCGGCATGTGGACCCATGGACCACATTGCAATTGATTTGGCGGGTCCTCTGCGCGCCACCGAAGCGGGATAAGTCTACATTTCGGTATGTATTGATGTATTCTCGCACTTTACCATGCTTGCTGCTTTACCAGATAAAACGGCCAAGTCTGTTGCTCGGGCATTGCTGAACATTTTTTGTCAGTTCGGCGCCCCGTGTTCCTTGCAGAGTGACAATGGCCAGGAGTTTGTTAACACCATTGTCGAGCATTTGGCATGCAGCACCGGCATTACTTTGCATCGCACGACTCCATATAACCCTTCTGCAAATGGGCTGGCTGAATTCTCAGTGAGGATGGTTAAAGGTATGCTAGTAAAGATGGGCCTTTCAGCACTAACTGAGTGGGATTTTCATCTGCCCCTCGTGCAGCTGGCGCTGAATTCGCGCAAACATCGAGGATTGTTGATGACACTCGCACAAGTTATGTTTGGCCGTGAAATGTTACCGCCGCAAGTATTGACGGCACCCGCGATGTCATTGACGGCCAAACTGACAGTTGACATGTTACACCAGTTTCGCGACAAGGTGATCTGGCCACAGGCGGCACATCATCTATCAGATTATCAGGCACAACTTCGTCGGCAATTTGATTCCTCACACAAGATTGCGGATTTTATGCCGGGTGATCGCGTACTCACAAGGGTTCCTGTGTGAGCTTCTTTAGATGCCGTGAAATTCGGCGGTCCTTTTGTTGTCGAGCGCATTAATCGCGGTGGTGCTATTATCTTGCGCCAGGATGTCGAGAATGGCGGGGAAGTACCACCAACACGCAATTTTGCACCTCGGCAACTCATTCATCTGGAGCAATCACCGACGGCTCCAGATGACGCTTTTGAGGTGGATTTCATATATGACCACAAGCTACACCGTGGTGCACCCTCGTTCAAGGTACACTGGTGTGGTTACCTGAACACAGAGGATTTCTGGGTAACCCTCACGGATTTCAGTGACCCGTCGCTGCCTACAGCCTACGCGCACACTGTCGAGAATGACGCTAATCGCAAGAGGCTTCTTAAGGCAATCAAGCAAGTGAGTGACAGCCCCTAGCTCTCAGCTAGCCGGGGGTGATGTAGGAAATCTCACTACTGTGGACGCACAGTAGCGCAGTGTTTCCTGCATTTATCTTTTCATGATCACTTTCCCTCAAGACATTCGTTTCCCTCAAGACCTTCTCCTCAGTTGTCCGTATCTCATGACTACACTGATGACCAAGAATTTAATCAAGGACTTGGAGGGCCCCTTTTAAGGCGCCCTCCTCTCACTCAACATTAGTTTCGTTTTCTTTTAAGTCCTTCACATCTCATATTCAATAGCTTAATAGAATTGTTAGGCTAGTGAATTGGAGAGACCAAGGCAACAACGATTTAAGCTTTAATATACAACTTGTTTTAAGTTTCTAACTATTCTTTTATTTCATTAATAGCATTGAAATATCAAATAAAAAACGGTATAAACTACACACCCGATTGGTGGCATTGTGGACTGCGGTTATATGGGCGAGATCAGTGCAGTCTTGCAGAACTCGTCCAAAAAGACTATGAAACTTGGTGCGGGTGAGAAAGCCGCGCAGTTGGTGGTAATCAAAATTGCAAAACCACAGACAGTTCGGGTCAAGGAATTGCGGGCGACATCTCGCGGCACTGGTGGTTTCGGGTCGACGGGCAGAATGATCATGGATATCTCGTCATGGAAGGTGTCGCTGGGTGCAGCATCTGAAAGTTACATTGGTGATCGCATGTTGGAACGGATTTTCGCTATGCTGCACAACAAAGAGCCGGCAGCAGCATCTGCAGCGGCAAGCTTGCGGAAATTCCATATCAATGACGGAGTTTTGTACAAGAACAGTCGGCACTGAGTCGGATCAGCTAAATTGCACGAGAAATTGTTGGCTAAAGCACACGCGTCCGCGGTGTCACTTCATATGGGTGAGGCTCGCACATTTGAGCACCTACGCCACAATTGGTTTTGGCCGCAGATGTATGATGATGTCCGAGAATATACGCGCTGCTGTGTTATTTGCCAGAAAACAAAGCGCAGTGATACTAGACCAAAGGGTCTTCTACAGTCGTTGGAGATCCCTGAGCTGCCATGAGATAGTGTTGCGATGGACTTTGTTACACGGTTACTGAAATCACGAAATGGTTGTTCTGCAGTTATGACGGTTGTGTGTAGATTGACAAAGATGGAGCACTTTGTGCCAACCAGCAATGAAGCAACAGCAGTCCAGACGGCGCGATTGTTCTTTAAAGAAGTAGTCAAGCTGCATGGGCTGCCTAAGTCGATTGTCAGCGATAGAGATCCGAAATTTACGTCGCAGTTTTGGCGTGAGTTATTTAGGCTTTGCAAAACGCAACTAAAGATGAGTACGACAAACCATCCATAGATGGACGGGCAAAGTGAACGTGTAAACCAATCCCTTGGTACACTGCTGCGGGCGACATGCTCAAAAGACAAGGATTGGGATGAACATCTGCCAGCAGTGGAATTTGCTTTCAATAGCTCTATGAACTCATCGACAGGATTTTCACCACTTGAGTTAAATCTGGGGTTTGCGCCATACATGCCAGTGCAGGGCGAGGGCACTAATGTTCCAGCAGCTGGCAAATTTCTTGATCTCTGGCGCAGCAAACTAGCCGCTGCAAAAGAAAATATTGTACAAGCACAGGAAAGGTCGCAGAAGTACCATGACAAGAGACGTGTTGAACTAAAGCTAAATGTAGGTGACAAAGTACTAGTTTCAATGGGGCTGACAGCTCCCAAGCATTTGAAGTCGGATGACAAGCGTACTCTCTGGGACAAGTGGCACGGACCGTACAAAGTGCTAGAAGCCAAAGGTCAAATGCCTATAAGCTAGATCTGCCATCAACACTCAAGATTAATCCGGTGATTAATGTAGAGCATCTCAAATGTTTCTAGAGCTCAGAACGATTCCACTTTACTAACTATCATCCGGCGCCAGACATGATTGACAATCAAGCTGAATGGGAGGTTGATAAGATTATTGATGAACGTACAGTGACAGATGAGACCACGGGCCAAAGGATTCGATAGTTTCTGGTCAAATGGATAGGCTATGATTATGCTGACAATTCTTGGGAATCTGCTGATGCTTTCAAGAATGCAACTAAGGCACTTGCGAAGTATCAAAAACAACACAAGATAAACAGACGACCCACGCGACGCTCCCGACGTATACACGATAAGAACAACGTGATAAGAGTTTAAGTCGGGGGGAGTGTCATGCGCATTAATCAATCAGCGGGACACATCAAGTCCCTGCGATCAGCGGGTAAACATTACAGCTATTTAAAGTTTCAGTTACCGAGATCTTAGTAATGAAACTTTAGTTCGTTTTAATCATTTCATCCATAAATAAGTGTTCTCCTGGTTCCAGCGTATGATCTGTTGCTACACTCGGCGAATGGTTTTGTAAGTTTCGTGCTATCAGTTAGCAAGTGCGGCACGTCACCACCACTTTCCCCATATGTTTTGCCAGGTGCTCCGACCAGAAATGTTCGCACACAACAGTGAGGGTACGGTCACGCCCTTTGTGGCATATGCCTTCATGTATCCAGCGTATCGCCGCCTTCGTGGCTGCTTCCAGTAGCACTGGCACCCACTGTCCCAGCGACTTCAGCACCCAACTTGGCATCAGGTGTTCAAGGACGCCTTCCTGGATTCGCATGTTATCGACTTCACTGAATAGTCTATCATTTAAATCTGAACCCAGGGCGTCCTGTCTCCTTTTGCACAACATCGCTAATTCTGATACTCGTTTGTCTTTCTGCTGTAGGTCCTTCGTTATGCTAACAGCAAGTGACCCACCCTGCACCTCGCGCAAAGTGGTCTCGCCAACAGGCGCCTCACCATCTGTGTGAAGATGGTTTTAGCGTTTATAATAAACAATAGAGTAGAATCCCTATAAAGAACTCAGGGAAGCCAGAAACAATAATAATAAGACTATCGGGCTCTTTATATAGCCCTGGTATGATTGGCTATGATTGTACCTTTTAGTGTAGCCAATCATCCTCACATTCGCCCCTTCTTAGGACTTGACTCTGGCATGTCCATTGAGCCCCTGAGTGTCCTTATACTTTTTCAGTACCTGTTTTGCATTGGCAAATGCAGGCTCGGGCTCCCATGTGCGGTCATTCTCGCCATAGCCTTCCCAGTGCACCAGGTATTGTCACTTGTTCCTGAAGTTCCGATGAAAGACAATTTTCTCAATTCGGTACTCTAGGTGGTCATTCACCTCAACAGGTGGCGGCTTCTCAAGTACACGGTCTTCAAAGTGATCCGACTCATTGTACTTCTTGAGGTATGACCAGGAAACAACAGGATGTATGTGCATGTTGGGTGGCAGCTCAAGTTTGAATGCATTCTTGCCAACTGCCTTGATCACCGTGTATGGTCCCGACCACTTGTGTTGCAGCGAGCGGTTTGAGTGGTTTTGCAGATATGGTGGTGTCGTAAACCGTGTGGATAGCATAACCTTATCGCCAACTTTGACATCTGGTTCATGCAGATTCTTGTCATGGTTATCTATCCAGCGAAGCTGTGCATGCTCTAGATTTGAGCGAACTTCTTCACCAATGCCTGCAATTCTTGAGAGCACTTCTTTTGAATCAGCATCATCAGCATTGGCATTAAATGCAATGTTCGCGGCTGTCACTGGCTGGAATCCGTAGTTTACGTAAAATGGACTGTGCTGCGTTGAGCTGTTGCTGCGGCTATTGTATG
>KZ303572.1:0-14498 GCA_002705745.1 Coemansia reversa NRRL 1564 | reverse complement strand
AAGTAGTGAGTAGTCGGTTTGCACTCACCAGCCAGTTCACTGCATCTGGAGCAAATTTGGCATTGTTCTTTTGTTCCAGAGGAATGAGCGGGGAAACGATGCCCTTGAAGTCAGTAAACTTGAGGCTCATCTGCTGCCCTGGTAGTGACGTGACGCTGGCGATGAGCTGCTCAAACTGATTTTTCTCCATCGTCGGCTGGTTACAAATAAGCGAAAAGAGGGAGTGCGTTACTGCTAAAATAAGGTTTGCAGCTAGGTTTGCGGCTGAGTTTGCGGCTGAGTTTGCGGCTGAGTTTGTGGCTGAGTTTGCAGCTAAGTTTGCGGCTGAAAAAAATATAGCAAGAGGTGCTACCAACTGTAAAGATGGTTTTAGCGTTTATAATAAACAATAGAGTAGAATCCCTATAAAGAACTCAGGGAAGCCAGAAACAATAATAATAAGACTATCGGGCTCTTTATATAGCCCTGGTATGATTGACTATGATTGTACCTTTTAGTGTAGCCAATCATCCTCACAATCTGCAGTCCGTTCATCGTTGTCTACTTCTTCCTCGCTGACGTCTTCGTTCTGCCCTACACGAAAAGCCGACATGGTAAGTATTTTCTGCATCTTTGTCGGCTGCAACCTTTCCTTAGCTCGGGATAGCCAGTCTGCTGCTAGGTGTGTTTCGCCTGCCCGATGCACGAGCATCTGCTAATGCACACCCATCGCTGCCAGCTGCGATCGCAAGTTCGAAAGCTCGTCAACTGGGCACTTACCTTTGTGTCCGAAGAGTCCGAGTGAAGTTGTTGCATCCACCTCGATGCTCAGGTTCGTACACCTATCAAGGTAAGTATAGAAATTTTCGACTGCACGGATGAGTCCCCATGCTTCACGAAACCCAGCATGTCATTTTCCTTGTGCTCCATCAAATGCCTTGGAATAAAATGCAACTGGTCGTCTCTCATTGTAGGTTCCAGTGGGATGAGCGAACAACACTGCGCCGATGCCTGCCTATGCTGCGTCAACCTGGAGGGTCAATCTCTCACCTGGTTCGGGTTTGTACAAATGCGCAGTATTGAGAAGAGTGCGTTTTAGGTTTTTCCAGTGTGGTTCGAGCTCCTGATGCTCGATTAGAGTCAGGGAGCCCTTTTTGCCGGAGAGTGCATGAAATGGTGCCAGAAGCAGCGATGAACCAGGAACATGTTGTGAGATTGCCTGGACTCCTCCGCAGAGACGGCGTAATGCTTTCCCAGCCGTCGGCATTGGTAAATTTTGGAGAGTCGCAATTCTGTCATCAGGAACTTTCCAAGTACCACCCGCTGACCACCAGTACCCAAGAATATTTAAATTTTTTGTCATCAAAAATTCTGCTTTAGATAGATTTGCCAGGACGTTCCAGTGAGCAAGAGTGCATAGTAAAATTCCAACTTCTTTTATATGTGAATAAACATCATTTTTAGTCGTCTTCAAATAAATGTTGTCAATATAACCAAGCAATTTTCCATCTAATTCTAGCATATCTGCGAACATCTTCATGAGGAAAGCTTGCGCAATCATAGGACTTTTACTGTTTCCTTGTACCAGACAGGTGGTGCGCACGCGTCCAGCAGATGAACCTCCTTCATATGTCCAAAAATCACGCTGTTCTGGCACAAGTCGGATACATGTAAAGAAAGACATGAGATCCACTCCTGAGATCATTTTGGCATTGGAAACAAAACGATGTACATCTACATACCTAGGTAGCCGCATTCCAATTTTTGTCATATTAATTGTTGATCCAATAGAATCGTCCATTAAAATGTGCCGCTCATCAGTGTCTGGCTTTGCGACAGAGAAAACAGGTATATTTGCAGTTACATATCCTGGTTCATCAATTCTGTATGTCAGTCGGCAGGACACATATTTTTCCATGGCAATTTTATCAGCTTCGCTGCGTGAATAGCTAGGCACATATAGTAGCACCGCATCTGGTTTCATAGGAATGATGATCGGGTGAATTGCGGCAGGCGGCGGGCATCCAGATGGGTACTCGCATAATGCTGTAGCTGCTGTCATAATTTCTTCCAATAGCTTGCTTCTAATCTCAGGAGTGACTTGTCCTGTATGCATATGTGCATCTACATTTTCACGGTTTACTGCCGGGTATAGTGTGTCACATGCATTCCAGTCATCATCATGATTTTCTATGAGGGGGGAAAAGAAATCTGCGGGCAGACCTACCTGCCTACAGACTTTGCTGTATTTTACATCCGAGCCCGTCTCTGATGCTACTGCCTTTGGCAGTGCAAGATGGGCTGGATCCACTGCCAGCTGCTGCGGTGTTGTCATCCTTTGATCTGAGGCAATGACTGGCTCCTCTGTATTTGCTGGCGATTCCAGCACTGGTACTGGGCATAGTGCTAATCCAAGTTTGGCTAGGTCACTATATTCAATTATTATATGTGGTGGTCCATTTGCATTTACCACTGCCAATACAATCCTGACTGAGCATCCAGTTTCTGATGAATAGATTCATGTATGAGCTAAACTGCGGGCATGGTAGGCATAGCTACCAAATTGTGGTCTGAGGTTGACCACAGAGTGCCGATTAACCTTTAATTTTAAATTTTCCACCATTTCCTCAGAAATAGTGGAAATCTCCGCACCTATGTCTGCGGCTGCCTGTACAGAACATCCATTTAGAGTTGCGCCTTCCAGCCAGCGCCAGTGAGTAGAAGCTTCATGAGGTTTTGCAGAAGAGAAAGAAGAACAAACTTTATTAATACTACTATAAAAAATAGAAGATTTAGTTTTGCTTGTCCTTGAGCTTAGTTCTTTCCTTCTGCTTGGCCTTTTGGGCTATCTACTGACTTTTGCATGACCTTCTTGCTTGGAGCATTCATTCTCTTACGGATTGTCTTGGCCTCTTCCACCTGGTCCACCAATTCAAAGAATTCATCAAGTACAGAGTAAAAGTCAAGGGTACTGACATTGGCAAGCAACCTAGAGGGAAAGGGTAGCCCAGTTCTGAAGATTGCCTCATCATAGACTTTCCCAAGATGCAGCATAATCTTCTCAGTAACTGAAGAGGTTAGCCCTATGTAATGTGTAGCCATTTCAGCCCTGTGCCTTGCTTGCTCAGGGCCAACGTTGGCATATAGGGTACCCTGCTCAATTAGCCTTTCATACTTGGCACCCCATTCCTTGTCAGGATGATGCCTATACAATGCCTGTCTTACCTTTTCTATAGTTTTGACAAACCTCACTGATGTTGAGGCAGAAGACTTAATTTTCTCAATAAGTAGCTGTGCCTTGTGCTCCTCTGGTGCATCTGGAAGGTAAAGCTGGAGCTTTGACAAAGCATGCTGCATCCAATCATGTGGTGAAGGGCCGTCGAAGTCTGCAGTAAATAGTTTTACGAATTCCCTGAAGTTCTTTGATGCTGCTGCTAGTTCTGTGTTTGAGAAAACAATGGATGCAGGTGCAGATGGGGGGTTGGATTTAATCCCCGCATGCATCTGCATTTATGGCTGAGTCTGCATCCCCTGTGCATTATCGCTGGATTCATTCTGCATCTCCGTATCCGTCATCTCTTTTTAATGATAGAGTTTCTTTAGTGGCTTTGAAATTTGTCACAGTACTCGCTGGGTTGTCACTTTTCAATAAAGCTTTTAGTATTAAGGATTCAAAGCAGAGAACTAATAAACAATCCACAAGTGCAAGCCGCTTAAGAGGGGGAGGAGGATCACCCTCACTAATCGAATCACCTACAGATCTGAGCGCAGATTCTGCTGGCTGTGACAATGTGATCATGGTAGTTGTAGACTGTCTATTGAAAATGGCACACTTTATTGCCACACACAGAACAGCAATAGTATAAGAAACAGCCCAGCTATATCTTGAGCAGCTTTATCATTTACATGGCCTGTCGAAATCCATTGTGTCAGACCATGAACCCAAGTTTACTTTGTCTTTCTGGCACACTCTGTAGAAGCAGACTGGTACCGAGTTACAAATGTCAATGGCTGGTCATGCACAGACCAACGGCTAAACAGAATGGGTTAACCAGACACTTGAAGCAATGTTACGCGCAACTTGCAATAATCATCAAAGCAATTGGAAAGCCCTACTTCCGTTAGCTGAATTTGCATACAATAGTTGCAGCAATAGCTCAACACAGCATAGCCTGTTTTATGTAAACTACAGATTCCAGCCAGCAACAGCTGCAAACATTGCATTTAATGCCAATGCTGATGATGCTGATTCAAAAGAAGTGCTCTTAAGAATTACAGGCATTGGCGAAGAAGTTTGCTCAAATCTAGAGCATGTGCAGCTTCGCTGGATTGATAACCATGATTAGAATCTACATGAACCAGATGTCAAAGTCAGCAATAAGGTTATGCTATCCACACAGTTTACAATACCACCATATTTGAAAAACTGCTCAAACAGCTCGCTGCAGCACAAGTGGTCAGGGCCATACACAGTGATCAAGGCAGTTGGCAAGCATGCATTCAAACTTGAGCTGCCACCCAACATGCACATACATCCTGTTGTTTCCTGGTCATACCTCAAGAGGTACAATGAGTCAGATAGCTTTAAAGACCATGTACTTGAGAAGCTGCCACCAGTTGTGTGAGGACGATTAGACGCGGAACTCACTTATGACGTCATAGTGGGAAAGGTGTTTACTTTAAACACTTAGCACGTTTATGTTTTCTTTCTAAATGTTTCCTTAGTCTTTTCACGGGGATTCAAATATATTGCCTACTTTATAGTTTATTCTTCTTTACAAGTTGAGGTAAATGACTACTTGGAATACCAGATCAAGAAAATTGTCTCTCATTAGAACTTCAGGAACAAGCACCAGTGCCTTGTAGATTGGCAAGGCTATGGTGAGAATGACTGTTATATAATATCTTTTGTTAAAAAGTTCTAGCTCACGTTGATGATCAAAGGACAACAAGCCACTACTTTTCACTATGAGGATTATCTAGTATAAATAGCAGTAGTTCTTCTAAGGTTTCAGGATGAATACATTAACTTGTTCCTAAGTCAACTTTTCTATAACAATGATAGAACATGGGAGCCAGAGTCTGCCTTCTCCAATACCAAGCAGGTACTGAAGAAATATAAGGATTCAGAGGGGCTTAATGGGTGTGCCAAAGTCTAGTCTTAAAAAAGGGCAAATATGATGGTGATTGGCTGTATCAGGGGAACCCACCCTGGCCACTCATTACAGAGGGGTATATAATACCCCACAGCTGGGCGTTAATTGTTACTTATGTTACACTAGTTCTTTTATAGGAATTCTGCTCTATTGTTTATTATATATGCTAAAACGATCTTAACATCAAAAGTAAAGGAGAGTGTGACATGAGTTTAACAATCAAGTGTGTGTGCACAGATCACATAATGCATCATGTAATTTCTGGCATTTGGTGTCAGACATTAGTTCTATTATTTTTTTTAAATTAATAAGACAACATCTTTTTCTCTACTTAATAGTTGTAATATTTCTACTGTTACTTTGACATATGTTATAATTCCAAGTAGAGAATATTTTAAAAAGTTATCATTTAACTTAAAGAAAATATTAAAAACAATTGATATGCCACTTACTCTGCTTTTATCAACTTACTGTATGGCAATCAATACAAACAATCATTGTGAGAGTTTGGCCGACTACCTGCACATGTTCAGGGGTGAGATCTAAGCATTGTTCTTTTGCTCAAGTTATGCCCCCTTTGCAACATATAATTTAAGATAGAACTGTCTCTGCCAGCAATTTTCTAAATGCAACAATAGCATATTGTTAAGTTATTATATTTATTATGAATTAAAAAGATAATTTTTTTAGTTAAAACAAATCAAAAAATAAATTGAAAACTAAAATTAAAATTAAGCTTTTTAAATAAATAACTTAAAATTAATTTATGATAATTTTTAATAAATGGTGAAAAAAGTAAATATAAAAAAAATTTATTAAAATTGCAAAATATAATATTATCAAACTTTCAAGTAATTTAAATACTTAGCAAAATTGCAAAATATAATTACTATAAAAAATTATTAGATATAAATATAGACAATTTTTTTATGCACAATAGAGTTTTAAATCCTAGTTTATGATTTTGATTATTAATATTAAATAAATTATAAAAAATGATATCATATAGACTTCAGCTTGAAGATACATCTTGTGACTATAGGTTTATAGATAGTGGCCGTAGAAAAAAATTTATGAAGGTGGGAGATCTATGGATTAAACTTCAAAGAGTAATATGTGGTTTTGACTGTGTGGTTGAAAAAGCAGATTGTCTTGTATATACTGATGCCTCTAGAAGAATTTTTAAATATGATATAATAATTTCAATAACTATAGATCAAAGTGTACAATATCTATTCAAGAAAGAAACTATACATGTAAATTCATTATTAGCTTATAAAGTTTCTGATCTCATTACAACAGAAGAATCTGCTAGTAACCCAGAGGTTAAAGGTCCAGTGAGTAGTTATACTATTTCATTAACTAAAGCAACTGATGATGAGCTAAAACCAATAAAGAAGTATTTAACATCAATGTTGGAAGAACAAAAAATTTAACTATAGAAGACTGATTTTAAAAAGTTAAGCAATGCAAAGCCATATCTCCTTCTTTTATAAAAAAATACTACTATAATTAAGATATAACTATTAAATTTTTTAAAATTTTATATCAATTTTATATCTTTCTAGTTGCAATAATATTTACTTTTTAGTAGTAATTTTTTATTTTTGAAGTTTACCATGTCTTAATTTGTAATTAATTAAAAAAACTTCTATTATAGATTTTATTTATAACACATGTTGCGTGAGCCAGTTGGCTCACGGACATGACCATGAACCAAATCAAGCCAAGTGATGCTGATGATGATGATAGTCATAATAAGAAAGCAAGAGCAAGATAAAGATTGTACATACATGATACAAATGACATTTCAAGTACATTTATTAATGCTGCTCAAACGCTATAAAAAGGAATATAGTTTCCTGCTAGTTTTGTGAATGTTTCCTTACGAATATAATTATTTCTAACACATTTATAAACTCTTTTTATTATAAGCCAGCCACTTGCCGCAATAGTTTATTATATTCGTCTTTATTAGGCCACTTTTTGGCAAAAATGGGATCCCCAGACCAACTGGAAGCTTCTACATCTAAAGGAAAGGAAACTGAAGATGTACCTATGACAGGCAACCTATCTAAATACTCGCTTGATGTTCCCAATACTACCACAGGTCAAATTATAGCTCCCAAGACATCTGAACTACTGGAAGCATTCAAACTTAATATCAGAGAGTATTCAGGAAATGCTAAGAAGGATAGACAATCATGTTCTACTTGGGTCACTAAGATCATGTCATGGAGACGTGGAGCATTGATAGGAGTATTCGAACAGCTAGTAATGGTTACCATTCAAAGTCTTTTACGCGGAGATGCTAAGGAAGCATTTGCAGGAGAAATGTTTATGACATTAGAATCATTATTATCAGCATTGCAGATTGCATTCCCGTTAATTATATACCAGCAACATTTGTTGGAACTAATTCGGAGTGGTGAAGCATTCCGTGACATATCACGGTATAACTTCGGACGGATTATTAAGCAGTATATTGATGACTGTCAAGAATTACCAATTGGACTTACGATGATAGCAGACACTCTTCAAAGAATGTTTCCCACTGAGTGGAAGATAATTAATCAGAGAACAGTGACAATTACTATAGACGAACTAATAGCGGCAGTTGTAACATTGGAAGAGATGTTTCTGGTCGACCCTGAAATGACTCCCAAACCTTTTGGAAGCATGGTTAAACCCAAGGTTACACCACGTACACTAATTAACGTAAAGGTTGAGAAACCTATGGATAAGTCTGGTAATATCTTGCCACCTATGCCTGTATCTGAACCTATTCCTTTAATGACACCAAAACCTGGGAAAACTGCTCGCAAAACAGCAAAGGCTTATAAGCTGCAAGCTGAGGTTCTTGATCTTAAGGCTCAACTTGCTTCAATGACCCAAGCTGCTAATGTTCCTCTGCCATCAGGCAACACTCCTAACCCTAAAGGACCTGCAAAACTGGGAAAAGGTTAGGCGGTCATGCTATGCCGTTGGTTACTGGACAAATTACTACTTCTACTATTAACCAAAGGCGTTGTAAAGAAGAATAAACTATAAAGTAGGCAATATATTTCAATCCCCGTGAAAAGACTAAGGAAACATTTAGAAAGAAAACATAAACGTGCTAAGTGTTTAAAGTAAACACCTTTCCCACTATGATGTCATAAGTGAGTTCCATGTCTAATCGTCCTCACAGGCGTGATCGCCAAAATAAATCTCATTGGACTTTTCTGGAAGCCATTGAGATCGGCAACCAAACTATTAAAACTGTAGCAGATCCAGGTGCCGCAGTCTCCCTCATTCAGTTAAAGACAGCACAATAACTAGAACTCAACGTTTCGACCAACAGACGACTGCTTTTACGCTCGCCCTGGAATGAAGAACCATATCGGACAATTGGAACCACAAATGCACGCATCAGCATCGAAAATGGTCTGAAACGTTGGGTGACACTGGTGGTGGTTGATTGTGTACAGCCCTGGGATCTGCTACTCGGTAGCGCTCATCTAAAGCTTCTGCATATTCAACTAATGACACTAGCCATGGTTAAACAGTTGAAGCGGAGAGGAAGACCTATTCTTAATGAAGGGGATACAGTTAATATTGACAGAGATTTGACTCCTGACAATAATATTACTGATCCACAAGTTCCTGAGCTGGTGATGCCTACTGATCAGGATTATGCTGAAATAAGTGAGACAATGATGAATATAGGTACAATTCCTAATTCTGAGTCAATACCTGAATTAAGCACAGACCTGGAGTTACAAGACCAGCCTGACGTCATAACCATTCGCCCATAAAAGATGCACGCAAAGATTGGACTACCACCAAACTTCTTTGTAAACAGTCAGGGTAATGACTTCTTTGAGTATGACAACCTATATCTGAGCGTATCGAGAGCCAATGTTAAGGCAAGAATCAAACATCAGTTGACTAACTCGAAGGATGAGGATAAGCTAATTAATACGCTAATGGACATGGGAGCATCAACCTTACGTGAATATCCTTCAGGTTGTCCTCCACCAGCAGCCATTAAACCGATTAAGCCACCCATGCAAGATGGTGCATAGCTCATGTTTACAGTTCAGCACCCGATCAGCAAAATCGCACAGAAGGCATGTGAAGAATTTGTTGAGCTGCGTATTAAATACGGAATTGATGAACCAACAAAAGCTTATGCATAGATGCCTGTATTCTCACTACCAAAACCAAACACTACTGCACGTCGAGTGCTGTTTGATGACACAACTAACAATGTTATGAATATGTTACAATTAGGCATCCATCTCGCAACTCCTCTTGAACGCGTGCAGTTTCTACATGATGCTAGAAGGATAACATCTATTGACTTAGCTTCATTCTTCATGACTATCCGACTTGACCCAAGCATTCGAGATTTCTGGTGTTATAACAGTGGAAGTAATGGTCGTCTACATACAAATCATCTAGTACAAGGAAACTCGGAATCGCCAGCTATTGCTCAAGGATTTATTAAGCATATCTTCAATGAGGTACCAGAACTAAAAGGGAAGATGTTATTATATATCAATAATATTTACCTAAAGAGCATAACAGATGATATCAGTCATCATATTAAGGACGTCAGGCATTTAGTATACGCACTTCGACGTTATAATCTCCTAATCAACCTGCCGAAGAGTATGTTTGCTGCAACTGATGATGTTGTTGGAATTCTTGCCTGAAGGCCAGGAGCAAGAAGGGAAGAGGAGAAGAAGTTTAGAAGTTAAGAATGTATTGAAAGCCTTAAAGAAAAACAGGCAGAAGACAAGGGACAAGACCAGGCCCTTTATATAGGCTTCTGGCTGTCAAGAGAAAAGAGTAAGAAAAAGGCCAAGGGCTATCAGTGTTCTTGTTGGGAAAGATAACACTGAAAGCACAATAGGCTGACAGTAAATACTGCCATAAAAGGAAAATCACACCATCCATGCATGAATGTCACCATGCTAGTGACCCATGTGGTGTGATAAGAAAGATAAGGAAGAGAGGCAGGATTAGGGATGGAAAATCAAAGCAGTGCTTATTTCCAACAGATGTGGAAATACTGGGTATGCGCTGGTCAGCTAATCGAACATGGAAGGTACCGGATCATAGAGTAGAAATGCTACAGTCACTGGAAATGCCACGTACTATTACAGAGGTGAGACAGATGGCAGGTGGCATTAATGCCATTAGTGCACATTTACCTTGGGTACAAGCAGCTCTACTACCTTTCTATGCCAAAATGGGTATGAAACGACTAACAAAGGAAGACCGGGAAGAATTGAAACCTAAATGGAAGGATCTGATTGCATGTTTACAGGAAACACGTAGCTTATATATTCCACCTCTGGGCACTCCACTAACATTACGCATGGATGCTGCTGCTGCTGGAATTGGAGCAGTCTTACTTGCACATCATGTTCAGGATTCTGCTGATAACGATACAGAGATAACAACCATGGATGAGAAACTATTACCAGTCGCTTATTTTTCTAAGGTATTCGATGGTTCACAAGGATATAGACACTCTACCTGGCGCGAAGCAAAGGCAGTCGTTGAAGCAGTGAAACATTTTTATGCATACTTGGATGGATGTGTTAATCTTCACATCAAAAGCGGCACCTCAAATGTTATCAGATTATATTCTTATAAAACTGGTAATGATGGAGACGAGCTTAGTAGATTCAGGGCAGAGTTAACATCATTAGGAGTAACGCGAGAGATGTTGGTACATAGACCCAGTGAACAACAATTAACAGCGGATTGGTTATCACATGCGCGTGAAAACATCTGTCCACGTAAGGTATCTGCTGTGTTTACTTCTGTGTCTAATGGTTCTGATTCTGATATTGCTGTAGTTGGTGCAATGGAGTCTGAGTCGGACAGCAATGATAGCTTCGTTACAGCTTCGGAAAGTATAATGTTGGAACCGGAACAAAATATTATAGGAATGATGACGACCGACATGGATGATTATGATGATGATGACTGGTCTGACTCGGATGACCAAGCACCAATGGATAGACGTACCATACGCGACCTTGTCAGGTATCAGGACCAGCAGGCATTAAATAATCTACCCGTACCATCAGACTTTATAGAATCACAGATTCGTGACAGTGATATTCAACAATGGATTGAGATATGTCAAGCACGAGACGAAACAGAAGAAGAGGATTATACTCCGGATATGGATGAAGTGGAATTTATGCGCATACACAATAATATTTTGGAATACGCGGTACCAACACATATACCAGGTATACAGAGTCGCTGGGTACCAGTACTATGTTTACGTGCGGCTGAAAATTTTGTTAAACAGGCACACAAGGAACTTGCTCATCCAGGATATACGCGAACACTGGCATATGTTGATGAACGAATTTGGTGCGAAACTTTGCCAAACATTGTACAGAAGGTAGTACATGATTGTCATAACTGCCAAATGAACGCACAACAGCACCATATACTTACACCGATGGTCCCGTCACAATAGATGTGCCCATTACAACATATTTACATGGATCATGCAAAGGTCGGAAGATTACCGGATAGTACGGGCTCTACAGATGTTCTAGTAGTGTGCGATGCTAATAGCAGATACATTGAAGTATACCCAGTCAAAGACCAATTGGCTGAAACAACTGAAGCGGTACTGCTGGAAAACTGGTTTGCTTTACATGGAATACTGCAACATATAACTACTAACAATGCACCTGCTTTCAGAGGACAAACATTTGTGGATCTTATGCAATGTAATGGTATTACACACCATCGCACATCAGACCACCATCCTCAGTCGGATCTTGCGGAGATTAGAGTTAAACTATATAAAAGCACATTACGACATATACAGTCCGACGTAGACAATGACACTGATTGGATTGAACTTGTACCTCAAATTATTGCATCATTGAACAACACAAAGTCTGAAATGCTAGGATTTATACCGTTTGAACTAGTATATGGAGTCAGCGCTAACGAACTACGTAACGAAAGAAATATCCCAGAAGATGAACTGATTGAAACTGAAGAAGATTGGTTATTGCGAGCTCAGGAACAGGCACAAGCGCTACAGCAACATAAACGCCGCAAACAACGTCAGCGCATAAATAGTCATAGAAGAATACACTGGTTCCAACCAGGAGAATATGTTACTGTTAAATGAACTGGCATACCTACCCCAGTCGCAGTCCAACCGTATCGGCGACTAGGACCATTTAAAGTGTTGCATCGCCAAGGTACAGTATATTACTTAGCTGACATGAATAACCAAAGATTAACTAGAGGTATTCCTGGCGACACCTTACTGCCATACACTTTGACAACAGACCCTGCATCTTTAGAACTGGCGGAAAACTCTAGTGCAGATAGTAGCGAAGAGTTTAATATTAATCCAGACATGACGGCACATAGCACACACTATTCAGATAATGCTAATGGAACATCATCCTCATCCTCAGAATCTTCAGCATGCGCAGGTTATACTACTCCTATTTATTTGCCATATGATAATCCACAAGGCAACGATACACAGAACGACTCTAGTGGTAGTATTGACAACAGCAGAGTAGCAGATCAATATCTTGGAGAAAGTACGGAACATACAGGAGAACATACAGAATTGATGCAAGATAATTTATTTTCACATACTGAAAATAACGAATTGATAGAATTACAGCTGCCATCTACTGATGTTCATATGCCACCTGCCGACAGCGCTACTGATAATTCATGGTCGGATAACGAATCTACGCAAATTGTATCTCCAGAATCTAACGAGTCTAACTTGATCTTACAGGCAATAACCACTATTGGGAGATCAATTAATATAATTGCAGAGCTCCAACTAGATACTATTGAAAATGACAACAGTAATTCTAATAATGATATTGAAATGGATAACGATGAATACATGGCTTCTAGTGAATCAGAAGCAGAAGCAGAATATGACACTGAGATGGATGAGGACGAAGAAATGCGACAATTTGCAATGCCTGTACATGATTTGCCTGCACTAACAACGGTACCCATAAACATAGAGGATAATGATGAGGCGGACATTTCTGAATCCATACCATTAGCACCAGCTGTGGTACCTATGTTAACTAGTTCTAGTGAATCAAGTTCGGGAGACATGCTAACTACACCGAGTCCTCCAAAGTCAAAAAGATTACCGTATACGATAAACAGTTCACCTACTTTATCACCTCCAATGCTGTCATCTCCAACCATTTCTCCAGAATTTAGTCATCATGCTTCGTCTGCTATGCAAGTCATGCAACAAGCAACGCAAGCCATGGATACAGCAAGTGCTACAACCAAACGAAAAGCGATTGCACGACTAGCGTTTACTGAAGAGACAGAACACGTACCGTATCATTCAGTAACTCCTTCTCCTGAATGGCGCCTGAGACTGTTTAGACCATGGACTGATCAAGCACTGATTAATGATCAAGGAACTATTAAACCATCTAGTTCAAACAATGGTCCTGCAACAACACCAAGCCGTGAAGATCCAGTCTTACACGTCAATCCCTCTCACACCACAAGTCATCTCTCATTTTCATTAAATGGTTGATTTGTTCAAGGCCAGGCGAATTTGTTGCGTGAGCCGGTTGGCTCACGGACATGACCATGAACCAAATCAAGCCAAGTGATGCTGATGATGATGATAGTCATTATAAGAAAGCAAGAGCAAGATAAAGATTGCGCATACACGATACAAATAACATTTCAAGTACATTTATTAAGGCTGCTCAAATGCTATAAAAAGGAACATAGTTTCCTGCTAGTTTTGTGAATGTTTCCTTACAAATATATGTTGCGGGAGCCAAATGGCTCACGGACATGACCATGAACTAGATCAAGCCAAACAATGATGACGACGATGATAGACTTCATGAGAAAGCAAGCGCAAGATGAGATTGAACAGATACAACGAGAATGGCATTATTTGCACATCTAGTAGTACGGTTCTAGCACTATAAAAAGGAGTACAGTTTCCTGCTAATTTTGTGAATGTTTCTTTACTATTATAAATAACTTTAAAACATAAAACTACTTTTTTATTAATAAGTCGGCCTTCTTGCCGCAATAGAAATTTATAATAGTCATTTAATTAAGCCACACTTTGGCAAAATGGGCACTGAAGAACAACCAGTTGCCTCAACCTCAAAGGGAAAGGAATCCTCAGATGTACTAATGGCAGGCAACTTATCCAAGTACTCTACTGAGATTCCTAAGGCCACACAGACCCAAATCATTGCTCCTAAGGCATCTGAACTTCTAGATGCATTTAAGTCTAATATTGGAGAATTCTCGGGAAACGCTAAGAAGGACAAACAATCCTGTGCTAATTGGATC
>KZ303571.1:0-39975 GCA_002705745.1 Coemansia reversa NRRL 1564 | reverse complement strand
AAATATATTGCGGCAAGAAGGCCGACTTATTAATAAAAAGGTAGTTTTATGTTTTAAAGTTATTTATAATAGTAAAGAAACATTCACAAAACTAGCAGGAAACTGTACTCCTTTTTATAGTGCTAGAACCGTACTACTAGATGTGCAAATAATGCCATTCTCGTTGTATTTGTTCAATCCCATCTTGTGCTTGCTTTCTCATGATGTCTATTATCGTCGTCATCATTGTTTGGCTTGATCTAGTTCATGGTCATGTCCGTGAGCCATTTGGCTCCCGCAACAAATATTATAAACAATCAGGTAGTCGCCCCGATCGCTCATATTGTTTAGCGATGATCACGTGATATATCACGTGACACTGCAAACAACAACTAGCTCTATTTTGAAACAATAAATTATTGCAATAATTAAATAGTTTACACGAGCTTATAAACAGGTTAATTATTAAACAAGCATGTTCATAAGGCTGCGTTTTTTTTTAAATATCTGGAAGGCAAGATACTAAACTATTAAATAATATTTTGTATAGCTGGACAATTTTCCGTTTGCCACTAATGTTAAATAGTCGGTTTTGTTTAACCACAATTAAGTTGTTTATGGTTACTGAGTAGTTGTATTTTGAAATAGACAAGAGGACAAGAAAATTATGTGGCTGAGTGACTCTGGATATGCAGGAAGGAATTACACGTTTTTCCCTAACTATTTTGCATTACTATGTTTCAGTATTTTACACAGCAGCCAGAACTTGCGCGGACTTATACTGGTATATAATATTTTTACTTTGGTTGTTTATTAACTTGTATTAAAAATATAAAAACAAACGCAATTGTTAAATTGTTATATATTTAATAAAAAAAACATTGAAAAACTTAGTTTTTCTTATCAATGCAATAATCATATGCATGTTTTAGAGTGTCTAGTTTACTAAAAATATACGGAAAAGTGTTCCAATTTTTGTATATCATTGATGTAGCATAAATATATTTTGCATTTTTAAAGTTGTAAATGATGTGTGGCGTATTACCAATTAACACCACCAATGACATTGTAGTTGTGCATGGCATTTTTAAATGGTGTATAACCAATTGGTATTTTTAACAGTATAAATATGTAGAGTACCATGCTGAGTGTATTATTCTGCTACTACTTTTTAAAGTTACCCTAAGAAAGTGCTCTTCCTGTTAAAATACTACTCTTAAATGCTCTTCAAAGCCTCATGATATTTTTTAAATATATGATAGCTTCTATTGGCAAAGCTTTAGAATAATTTTGGAACCAACTTTTTTTTTCGCTGTTTATATTACTGCATTCATTTTCAAGCAAATCTAGCAATCATGAAGCTATTTAAAGCTTTGTCTACAGCCGTGTTTTTGGCTATAGCATCTCCAATAGTTATTGGTACTGTAGTTCCAGCACAACCTCTGTTAGATAATCGTGGGGACGCCCAGGGAATAATATGCCAAATCAACCGTGACCGTGAAAGCAGATACCTGTCATCGGTATTTCTTCACCGCACACTTTCTAGTGTTGCAGAAAGTCTAAGTGAGCAATATGCAAATGGCAGATTGACCAACTCATATTTTGACAAAATATATAATAGCGCGATTGCACCACTTGGACCAGGCGTTTCGTCAAGCTATAAGATTCTTGGTAATTTTAAAAATGACAAAGATTATGTGACAGAATTGGAAAATTCTATTCACGATGCACTCTTTGGACGCACTCTGGATGCCATTGGTTTACATGAATCTGAAGGTGTATACACAATAGTGTTAGCCACAGGACTTTCACAAAAGCCATCGTTTATTGAAACATGTCCTAGTGGTAATTCTCAATATTCACCTTTAGAAAAATCTGATGGATTAAGTGGTGTGGTAAATGGCGTTGACCTGCCTCAGTTTTTGTGTGCGTTGAACAGGGAACGTGGACGCGTGCGTGCAAATGCCTTTGTAGTACATGACGCTTTGGCTGATGAGGCATTGGAGCAGGTCAATCAGATGAGTAAGCTAGGTCATTATACTGTAAATGGTCCACGAAAGGTTGATGAATCGATATATGCTCGGCGTGTCCATATTAATAAGCTGTATTGGGTAGCAGGGGACAGCTATCATAGTGCTCAATCGTTGGTGGATGTGGTAATGTCTTCTTATGGGGATAAGGCACTTGATTCAAGCTACTCGGTTATTGGTGTGGCCCAAAAGAACGGGTTCTGGTCTGTTATTTTTGGCAGCCTTTACCGCTCAGTTTATGCATACAATCCGTGCCCATTGACACTTGAAGATGTCGATAGAACCTCTTAATATTATTGACAAACCCTCTGATTAGCCTTGTTCTTTATGGTTTTATATCTTAATACTTTATGCCAAGAATACTTGCACTTATAATAAAGACAAGTCTTACAGTATTGTAATAGGATAACTTGGTGATATTTGTGGTACACTAGATAGTTTTCATTCAAGTCCAGGAAAGTTCCAGCACTTCCGTCACATTGGGAGAACATCATCGAGACTGGTTGCTTGTAGATATGTGTGTGATTGGGAAAACATTGTTTTGTTGCGCACCAATCATGGATGGTATGAAAGAGTACCAAGGAGCAAGTGCAATTTCTCCTACAGTAAAACGCAAAAAGATCAGTCAAGTCACTCATGCGTTATATTTTATTCGACGGCAACAGTAACTGCGGACATTGGAACAGCAGGCTTGCAGATTTTATTGGCCGATAGTAATCTGATCTGTAGCTGATTGGCCACATTAAGAATGATGTCTTTAATAAGCTCTTAAAAAGCAAGCCCCTCAAAGCTTCTTGAAAGTGCTTTTGGCTCCCTATCTATCTTCAACACGAGAAAAAGATTTTATAAATATCCTCAGCATTCTCTTATTCTCCTTCCTCTTCAACCGGATAGTTTTTTTCACTTTTTTTCCAGCACTTTTTTTTTTGTCATCTAGGAAGAGACGGAACAATGACTGACATCGAATGGGGCATGAGGAAGGTGCGTGACACCTTTATGGAGTTCTTCAAGTCGAAGGGACATGTATTTGTGCCATCTTCTTCAACGATTCCACACGATGATCCGACGCTGCTGTTTGCTAATGCTGGTATGAACCAGTACAAGCCCATATTCCAGGGCACTGTTGATCCGGCGTCGGATTTTGCCAAACTCACTCGTGCCTACAACAGCCAAAAGTGCATCCGTGCTGGTAAGTTGATTTTAGTGTTTTTATCTGTTGAATTATTCTGTGTTTTTGGTGACGCATTACAATGATAGCATTATATGGTGAAGTAGGCCAAGAAAACAGCAGACATATGCGATCGGCCTGCTTTCCCTGTGTCTTTTTTTTTTTTCCTCTCTTCGTGCTACGCCATTTTGTGATTCACCAAAAAGCCATGTCATCTGACAGTTCCTGCGGCTAATAATTTATGTTTTTGTATGGAAAAATGACATTGTAATAGGAGGCAAGCATAATGACTTGGACGATGTGGGTAAGGACGTATACCACCACACGTTTTTTGAGATGCTGGGTAACTGGTCATTTGGCGACTATTTTAAGAAGGAAGCAATCGAGTTTAGCTGGGAGCTGCTGACAAAGGTATACGGACTGGATTCTAAGCGGTTGTATGTGACGTACTTTGAGGGCAGCACTGCGGATGGGTTACCGGTCGACAAGGACGCGAGACAGTTTTGGCTGGACCTGGGACTGCCAGAGGAGCGGGTTCTGCCGTTTAGTTCAAAGGATAACTTTTGGGAGATGGGCGACGTCGGACCATGCGGACCTTCTGTGGAGATCCACTATGATCGCATTGGTGGACGCGATGCAGGGCCACTGGTGAACATGGACGATCCGGATGTAGTTGAGATCTGGAACCTTGTGTTTATTGAGTTTAACCGCGAGGTCGGTGGAAAGCTACGTCCTCTGCCGAACAAGCACATTGATACAGGGCTTGGATTCGAGCGTGTGGTGTCGGTTTTGCAGGACAAGCGGTCTAACTACGACACTGATGTTTTCATGCCGCTAATCGACAAGATCCAGAGTGTCACCAACGCGCGTCCGTACACAGGAAATGTAGGAGCAGATGACACCGATGGTGTTGACATGGGATATCGTGTGATAGCCGACCATATCCGTACTTTGACTTTTGCGATTGCGGACGGTGGAGTCCCTTCCAATGAAGGACGTGGCTACGTGCTGCGTCGCATTCTCAGACGCGGCGCTCGCTATGCACGGCGCAAGTTTAATGTGGAGCTGGGTAGCTTCTTTGCTGGTCTTGTGGATACTGTGGTAGAGCAAATGGGCGATATGTTCCCAGAGATTAGCAAGAACACAGATCTGATCAAGGAGATTCTCTGTGAGGAGGAGCTTAGCTTTGCGCGCACGCTGGACCGTGGAGAGCGTCTGTTTGAGCAGACAGTGGCGAAAATGCCAGAAGGTTCGACGGTGATTCCTGGCGCTAGCGTATGGCGCCTGTATGACACTTTTGGATTCCCTGTCGACCTTACCCGCATTATGGCAGAAGAGCGCGGGTTGACTGTGGATGAGGACGAATTTAACAAAGAGCAGGAGCAATCGCGTGCCATGTCGCGCCAGAAGAAGGGCGGTGCAGGAGCAGCGAACAACGTGGTATTGGATGTACATGCGCTTGCGCAGCTAAACGCAAAGGGTGTGGCTACCACAGATGATGAGCCCAAATACTATGCACGCACGCTGGATGCAAAAGTGTTGGCGGTGTTTGACGGCAAGGAGTTCGTAAATTCAGAGCAACGTTCGATTTCTACGCATCCAGATAGCGTGCCCGTAGTGGGGGTGCTATTGGACCGTACCAACATGTACGCTGAGCAGGGTGGACAGGAGTACGACACAGGATCACTTATAACGCTAGACGACTCGTCAGAGTTTACAGTAGAGAATGTGCAAGTGTATGGCGGATATGTCCTTCACACAGGTTTCCTCAAATACGGAGAACTGAAGGTGGGAGATGTAGTTGAGGCACAGTATGATGTACTCCGTCGTCTGCCTATTCGCAGCAACCACACTGCAACGCATGCGCTGAACTTTGCTTTGCGCAAGGTGCTCCACAGTGATCAGCCTGATCAACGTGGATCTCTGGTGGCACCAGACCGTCTGCGCTTTGACTTTTCATACAAGCAGCCAGTCACTGCTGAGGAGGTGCGTGACGTTGACTTGCTCTGCAATCAAATGATTTCTGAGAATATGAAGGTGTATGCCCGCGAGGTTCCGCTGGCAGAGGCAAAGCAGATTTATGGGCTGCGTGCTGTGTTTGGCGAGGTGTACCCAGATCCCGTCAGGGTTGTTTCGATTGGCGCAGATATTGACCAGGTGGTAAAGTCACCTGGTGAACACCGCTGGGCTGATTACTCGATTGAGTTCTGTGGTGGCACACATGTTGGGAGCACTTCAGATCTCAAAGTGTTTGTGACAGTGGAGGAGTCTGGCGTAGCGAAGGGCATCCGTCGGATAGTGGCTGTTACCGGAGAAGAGGCGTTGAAGGCGCAGCTTCTGCATCGGTCGCTGGCTGCAGAGATTGAAAAACTCCACAAGCTTTTGGTTCCCCCGCAGAAGCCAGAGCAGCAGCAGCTCTTAGAGTCTGAGCTTAAGCGTCTTTCAAAGGAGCTGGATGCTGCGGTGATTGGCGTATATGAGAAGTACCAGTTGAGACAGGAGTTTGATGGAATCAAGCGCCAATATAATGAGGCTGATAAAGCGGCAAAAGCGTTGGTTGCTAAACAGATTTCAGACCAGGTGCAGTCGGCGATCGAGCAGAATCCCGAACAGGAAGTGTTTGTGTTTAAATTCAATGCAGCTGGTAAGGCTGTGGCACAGATGGCCACCTTTGTCAAGGGACTGAAGAATAAGGCTGCGTATTTTATCTCTGCGGAAGAGAGTTCAGGAAGAGTTGCACACCAGTGTGTGGTTGGGAAGCCTCTTGTTGCACGTGGATTAAAGGCTAACGAATGGGCAGAAGCTGTCAGCGCTGTGGTTGGCGGGAAGAAGGGTGGCAAGGAGGAGTCTGCTCAGGGCAGTGGTACTGAAATTGCACGCGTGGATGAAGCTGTGCGGGTGGCAGAAGACTTTGCAAAGTCGCACCTTTCATAAGATGATTTCCTGCATGGTGCCTTTTTTTAATTAGACTAGCAGAACTTGTCATTCTTTTTCGTTAGAAAAGTTAATATTAGCTTTAATGGCATTAACAGTGGTGTCTAATTAAATATAACAACTACAGCTAATAGAAATGTTGAATCAAGAACTGCCACTACAGGAAGCACCATTTGGCATCATGGCAAAATTAATAATGAGTAATGTGTGTTCAGGTATTATGTGAATCCTGGGAAGTATCATCTTTGACAGTGGTGATATTATCGTCTGCGGAGGCAAGAGACACGGCATCATTAGAGTCCAGCTCGGGAGTCGCCGCAACAGAAGCATTGTTTCCAAACACAGCGCCTGTAACAGAGCTCAGAAACTCCATCGGAGAGATGCTGTTAAGAGTTTCCATAGTACGAGGAGTGGGTGGATTGAACGTGTACTTGGATCTGCGACGAGCGCGGTCCTTTGGTATATTGTCGCAATCAGACACTGTATCATGTGGTTCGGTCTCCGTTGCAGTAGTAGCACGAGAGACCGTTTCGTTGATACGATGGCGAAGTGCTTGTTCACCTTCGCGCATTTTACGATGAAATATATCTGCAGATTCGTTGATTATATTGGAATGAGTAGTGCGACCATTGCCTAGTTGCTCTGAGATGCGTGTGGTGGTGAATTCGGGATATATTTGCGGGCCGAGTTCGTTTACTAATTCAGTAATGTCGGCCGAAAGCTGCTCACGTTGACGAGCCAATAATAGTGTGTGCTCAGAGCCTAAAATTAGTGTTAGAAATAGTGGACGGATGGATTTTACAATATCCATAGCCTGCTCTCCAAATACCAGTGCTGTGTAACTCATAAACGCAGCCAGTGCCCACGCCCATACATACACTGCAACGCTAGACCACTGCTGCAGCTTTACCATTACTTCAGTCTGTAATGCCCATTCAGGTGCACGGCGCACAAATACCACTGCCATTGCTGAATACGCTGTATATAGCAATGGAACCAGCACCAATGCAATTAAAATCTTCCATGTGGCAATCACATCACGTGCACGTACTTTAACAGTAGAAGCCGCTAAAGCAGCCCGTGCCTTACGCTTACTGACAATGCTGGTAACCACAAACACTGGTAAATTAAGCACCGTGCCGGGTAGAGCTACAAGTCCCATCAGTCCCAACCATATCACACGCCAGATGAACAACGCACCAGCTCCTGCACGACTTACTTGCATAGTCTCTACTTGGTGGTCACGGATGCCGTAGTATTGCAATTGCATGTTATAATCGGCAATACGCTCACGCAGCTCTTTGACTTCAGGCAGATCGCGGTAAGCTGTATAACCCTTGATAAAACGCCGTGTCAGCTCTACCTGCTGTGCCATGGTAAGAGAATGCTGTGTGGGCTGATACAGTCGCCGTCCGGCCTGAATCAACCGCAATGTCTCCAAATCAGGCGTATTCAGCGTCACTTGTTTTAAACCTTCCAACACAGTCGCCAATAATGCATCACAAGCCTCGCGCGCTGCTGTTCCGCCACGGCGGTACTTCTCCACTAACTCGGGTGGAATGTCAATAGGCTGTCCAAAGTCAATAACTGCACGCGACCTGAATTTGCTAGGATGGAAATAGTTGAGCCCTGTTGGCACAATTTTCAATCCTAAATCAGGATTCGCTGCAGTTGCTCCCAGCGCCATGATTGTCATACCCGCCTTCAGTGGTAACATTTCCGTGCGATCGTGCGATCCACCTTCTGGAAAAATACCCACACATTCGCCTGCGTTAAGTCGCTGAAACACTTTGCTATACATATCGTCTTGGTTTACATGTGGAATAATCTTAAATGTTGTACCATCCCTCTGTGTCAATAACTCCATCGCCTGCAGCTCCTTCATTTCTCTGTTAATCCGCAATCGCGTGTCTGATATCACCTCCTCCACACGCGCCTGTCCACCACCTTTCGGTAGTGCAATCTTCATTCCTGCCTCTACCTCCGAGCTGAACCGCGTGTCAATCCCCGAAATCACTGTTGGCTCACCATAGCGGTCCTCAAGATAAATGCGTCCCGTTCCGGCCTTGGCCAGATCCTGCTGTCGTTCCACCGGAATCCCACGCAGACACCGCGAGTAAAATCCGATAAACCGCCGACGCATGGACGCCGCCGCTGTCAAATAGTATACCCGCCGCATCGCATGCATCAGTAAAATTACTGGATCAACAAACTACATGATAACCATTGTACAAAAAAAATAAAAAATAAAGATCGACACAAAAAGAAAAGCATGCCGAAAGATATCTACTATTTCAGTAGAAGTGGTTCCTATCTCTGATACAAGAGTAGTATCAGTTTTCTTCTTTCTCCGCATACCCGCTTCCCCTCTTCCGCTCTTTGTGTAGAGAGATGCAGTGCTAGAAAGTGTATAGAAATGATTAAGATGTTTTACATACCTGATTGTGATGTGGTGCAACGACAAACATCACTGGTCCTGTTTTTGGAATCAGGTGCGCATTGCGTTCTGCAATTTCTCGAAAAAATAACCCTACTACCCGCGTCCAGAACTTTCTAAACAGGTCGTACACCACATATGTATCTCCCGGACTGTCTGTAGCAGCTGGCTGCACTCGCTCTGCCGCATCCTTATTGCTACTCTCCGGCATTCGACCTTGTCGTTGACTTCTTTAAAGAAATAAAAAAAATAGTATTATTTGCGTTTTGCGACTTGCTGCACTTTAAGTATTTATATTTTCCCGAAAAAAAGAAGCTGTAAATAAAACGTCAAAACCACCACATGAGAAAAGGGAAGGAAAGACAAAAAAAAAAAAAAGCCCGCATTCATCTACAGAAAAAAAAAGGTCTGGATTTTCTATCACGTTAAATGCGCCCCTTGTTTCTTAATCTCGTAGGCAACACGTGATTGTTCATTTTCACGAATAACCAGCGAGCGGGCGGTGAGGCGGTGAGGCGGTGAGGCGGTGAGGCGGTTACGGCGAACTGTTAAGCAGTGTCGACACTGCGCGGTCTACGTCACCACCAGTCGCTGCCAATGCCTGCGCAATGCGCTCGTGCGCAGTTGCCGGAAACATCGCCTGCAGTTGCGCCACAACTGCTTCCGAAACAACTGTCTGCGGACGCGGGACCGCGTGTGAGCTGAGGGCTGGCTGCCGCCGCCGTGGGACAGACGTAAGCCGTGGCTGAACCCACCGGTGGGTAAAGTCTGCTAATGGATTTGGAAACCGCCACAGTCTCAGCCCCGCCACATTGGCGCTATACACTAAGCTAGCTGCAATCCCTGCCACCGCTGGCAAAAGTGTTGCTGGCAGCCGTGCCACTGTCAGATTACCTGCTACCACATACGCCATCCATTTGTCGCTAACTGTGACTACGCCCAACACGCGCACATGCTGTTTTGCTGGTACATGCGCGTAGAACTGGTACAAACATGCGAATATTGTTGCGTATGGGCCTCCAGCAACAGTGTTTACTAATGCAAACGCTCTCTGCGACAAGAAACGTGCCGTCAGCACCATTATAACGCTTAGAACTTGTCCAACCACACTACTGACAAACAGAAATGCCACAAATTTATGTGTTCCGAACAACCGCTCAATTATACGAAGTTGATAAAGCAATACCAGTGCCATTAACGTCTCTGTAATTGTTGGGAAACCAACTAGTGTAGTTGCTAGTCGCCAAAATTCCCATCGTCGAGTAATGTATGGATATACTCGCAATCTTAAAAGTTGTTGTCTCCAGCTTGGTGAAATTGCTAATACCACTCCAAAACAGAACAAACTCATCATCCACAGTTTAACTGTTGGCGCACCTCGCATACCCGTTGCTGCCATTTTTCTTTTTGTGTGTGTTCCAATCCGGAATGCTGTTAATTTACAAGATAACAAAACTAATAAATGAGATGGTAAGATTTGCTTGGCACAAAAAGTGAAATGCAACTAGAAAGGAAGCTATCACTATTGTGGCTGAAAGTCATTAATTTTATTAAAAAAAAATAGTAGGTTATGCGTTGAAGCATGTGATAAAATGTGATAAAATGTGTATTTTATGTTCTAATTTGGGCACTTTCGCCTTTTCACATACTAAACAAAGGCTTTTCTCTACTTTCGAATAATATTAACTATAGTATTCAGCACAAACTTGTAAGTACCCTTATAAGAGAGTCATTGAAAAGCAAATGTACACGCGCTTTTTAATTATCCTAGAGTAACCAAGGTGCACTCAGGAAAGGCAGTGTTACCAACGAAATTGCAAAGCCTTTGATATACTACTTGACAAACCCTCGAAGCATTACCCCCTCTTCTCTATGTAAAGACCTTTAGAACCATAGAGGGAGCAACCACCAGCAAACTACTGAACAAACATGTCGATCAAGTGGTCAAGAGTAGTGCAGAGCTGAAAAATTACCTTAATAATGATGACCACTGGTTTGTTGAGGTGAGACAGTTTACTGAACTAGCAAAGTAAAGATTGCTTTTGCTTTTACAGATAAAACTTACACCTCGTATCAGGTCTGGCAGGAATGGGTGAAACAAGGGGCATATTTAGAAGGCAAATAGGTGTACTAGGAAAGGTACAAGCTGTTGGCATGTGAGTTCCTTATTGTTACCTGAAATGCCACATCCTTTATACTTGAGTAGGCATGCTTGCAGTGGTATCTTCAGGCAGCAAAAACACTCCAGTGCCTGGAACATGGCCCGCCCACATTGGCTGGAATGGTAATGTGTTTCTCATGGGGATGATAGTAGACATTGGGGAGTAGTCTGGACTTGAGCTCAGTCCCTGAAGGTCCGAGTCTGACACCTAAAGTAGTAGAGATGTAAGATTGTAATCAATTTGTTTTTAATGGTAATGTTTTAGAAGTTATAGTCCAAGACCTTAGTAAGGCTGTGCAGTGTATTGGCCATGTAATTGTTTATGAAAAGCAAATATACATTGAGGAACTCCTGTCAGGGGTTATTACATAGTCATCGAGCTTTGCACCAGAAACAAAACTTCCTAAGGTGCTACATCTTAGGCACCTTAATATTGCAACAATTTACAATGGTACATTATATCAGCTCTCTGAGTGCTGAATGGTAACTAGAATTAACTGCAAATGTGCATTCCCCAAAATTGTAACAACTAAGCATATAGCAGCCCATATAACAATACCTGTTACAGTACTAACAGTAAATATTATGGTAGTTCCTGATACAGCTTTTCCTGCAAACTCTACCACTTGATTAATGTAATTAAAGAATTATCTTTAAAACAATTAAATGTGTGTTTGAGCTTGTAATTAATAAAATAGAACCAGAATTATAAACTCTTTACAATAGTAAATGAATAATAAATAATTGTAGACAATAATAAATCAAATAGCTCTCTTCAATTGTTTAAATAGTAAAAAAAACCTATAAAACCAATTACATATAAAACACAATACCACTATTGTTTGTAAATTATTTTAAAAAAAAAATTCATTGGTTGTATAATAACATGCTATTGTCGATTACCAGCAATTTCAGCATTATTTTGCAAAGAATACTGTACAATTTAAAATGAACAATACTTTTGAAATATAAATAGCAGAGGTTTGCAAAAAAAAAAAAAAACTTCCATTACTATTTCACTTTAATACCAGCGCAGTTGATATTGTTAAACACACTTTTATTATCGGCATTGGGTCTATACAAAACCATATTTATAAATCAAATTATTAGCTTACTACAAGTACAATAATGATATATCGCGAACCATTTATATGTGATACCTGTGGGTTAGTCGCTTATACTGTAGAAGATAGGGATGAACATGAGTTTGTTAAAGATCATACTAATTGGACGCAGGTGAAATGGCATTAATAAATTTTTTGCAGATTATCACTAATACAAGCACGGTTGCTAAAACAGATTACAGTTTTAATATAAATTTTAATAAAGCACTGATCTTGTCTAATTTTCTTTTAATTTATAATTTTATATTATTGGAATAGTAAAAAAATCTATACCTAATTTTAGAGTAACTATGATGTAAACTAAACTAATACTTTTTGCAATAAAATGCATATCTGCACTCTATTTTCTATATGGAGGTGCTGCCATAATTTATATTTAGTATGCCTGTAATTTTATTTTCTTGATCTGCTATTTTATCGCACTCAGGCATTTTCATTGAATTTCTTTTTGTTGCACTTGATGCTGTTTTTTTTTAAACTGCTTTTATATTACACGAGCACCAACACTTTCTTGCCTATTACACCTGTAATATTACTACTTTTTAAATTATATGTTCATAAAAGGTTGATTATAGTACAAGTAAAAAATCAGTCACTGGGTTTTTTATCTGTGGAAGGTTTAGAATTTTATTTTAATTTTAAAATTAAAATTTTATATCGACGCATACGTTTTTATTTAAAATCTAATAATTTTCCGCATCATCAATTATAACTCTAATTGTTACTATATAAATTTAAATTCTATTGGAATGCAAGAACAATCCATTAACTAATGTAATAAAATAAAAGTTTTTAAGTAAAAACTACAAAACAATATTATACATAAAAGCCTTAAGTTAAAGCAAACCGAGTCTGGCAGGAAATAAAAAAATGGGAGTTTACTAATTACAATGCCATTATTGTAGTTATGTGTTTCAAGTTTGCCATAAAACATATATTTCAGGACAATCAGCTAATGCCGCTTTACCGCTGGCCTTGTCGGCCATAAGCTTTATTAGTTGCTTAATGTAATTAAAAAATCTTTAGAAGCCATAAAAAAATTGTATTCCATTCTTTTTTCTAATTAAGTTTTTATTATATGTTCTCCTGCTTAAGTGGTTAAATAAATCTTTAAAATTGTAATAAAAATAAAAAAAGTTGTATTAAGATTGTAACAATACCAAATTACTAATAAGAGATTTTAGACAAGAATAAATTAATTAACTATACTCAATTGTTTTAATAGTAAAAACTCTATATAACCAATTACATATAAAACACAATACTACTATTGTATGTAGATTTTTATATAAAAAAGTTAATTGAATGTATAATAACATGTGAATAACAACCGTTAGCAAATTTAACATTATTTTGCAAAAAGTATCGTATAATTTTATATTTTTTTAAAATATAAATAGCAGGAAATTACAAAAAAAAATACAAATATTACCATTATAATAGTATACTAGTACAGTTAACATTGCTAAACACATTTTCTATTTGCACCAGAATTACACTAAAACACGTTTAAAATTTAAACTATTGGCCGGCTACAAGTGCGAAAATGATAAATAAAGTATCATACAAATGTACGACTTGTGGAGTAGTTGTTAGTACTATAAACGAAAAGTTTACTCATGAGGTCAATACACATCATGTTGATTGGAATATGCTATAAAATGTTTTTAAAACTTTTGCAAATTTTTTTTGTAATAAAAGGCATATGGTTGCCGTATATTATTTTAGTAATTAATTAAAAATTACTAAAAATTATATTCTATTTGGCTATAAGTGTATCTGATTTTTAAGCAGACTATTTGTTGTTAATTTGAAAATAAAAAAGTGTTTATAAAATAAATGTTATTATATTAAAATTTGTTTTGAATAAGTTACAATAAACAAAAAACGTTTTTAAATGCTTACATTTTTAAATATTACTTAATAATTACCAGTAAATGTTAATAAGAACAACATGTTTTTGTTTTCTAATAACAAAAATATTTATTAAAGTAGTTTTTTTTAATAATTTAAACATTCCATTAACACAACCCTTTTTATTCAGTCAGTAAAAGCCAAGTAAATTTTGTTAGTTAATTATTAAAATACAATAACAAAGAATAAAGCACAGACATAAAACATCGAACACTTATCATTTAATGGTATGTTAGATTTAATTTTCTATGCTAGTTAATAAAGTTTAAAAAAGCAAAACTTAATTGGTTTTAAAACTAAGTTGTCTAAAACATATAAATTACAAGATCAACATTTTAAATGTTTTTCATTATAATAATATGTTACATTTCCGAAGATAGAACAATTTGAAAAATATTTTAAAATTCGAAAATTTTCTAAAGAAGATATCCGCGCAATTTGCTGAATTTAAAATACTTTTGCGTGGTTTACAATTAAAACAATTTTACTGAATTTTTTACGACTTCCTGTACATGTTTAAAAAATCAGAAAAATTTTCACATTTCAAACCTTTTTTTGCATCATACCTTATAAAATAATCACTATAAAAGAAATGTGCAAATGTTTTTAAATTATTTAAAAGTGACTAAAAGCTTTTAAGAAATACAGGGTTAGCAATAAAAGTGCAAGGGTTTTAGTATATTACTAGGCAAATTTTTAAAACATTATTTTTTCTATATAAAGACCTAATAGTCATAGAAATAGTAACCTCCAGCAAACTACTAAAAAGCATGTTAATCAAGTGAATGATAGTGTTAAATTCCTTGATCTCTTCTGGTTTTAATCTTGATTTCTCCTTTTTATATTTTCTAGCTTCTCTCTAATCCTTGAGTAGTAATCTCTACTTTTCAAATAATATATTCTACAGATAGTAATGCAGAGCTAATAAATTTGTTTCAATAATGACGGCCACTGGCTTGTTAAATTCAAACAGTTTACTGAACTAGCAAAATTTTTTTTTTATTTATACAGATGAAACTTACTTTAGGAGTACTGAAAAAAAAACAATATTGTGATTAACCTGTTTTTAAAAATAATGTTTTGGAGGCCACAGTCTAAGACCTTAGTGAAGCTGTGCAGTATATTGGCCATGTACTCATTAATATAAAACAAATCTACATTGAGAAACTTCTGTTATGGGTCTTCATGCGGTTATTGATCATAGCACCAAAAGCAAAATTTCCTAAATTGCTACATTTAAGGCGCCGCAATATTGCAACAACTTACAATAATGCACTGTATCAGCTCTGTGAGCGCTGGATAGTAACTAAAATTGACTGCAAATGTGCATTCCCCAGGATTGTGACAACTAAGTGTATAGAAGCTCATATAACAACATCTGTTGCAGTACTAACAGTAAATATTGCAAAAACTACATATATAGCTTTATCTACAATTTTTATTATTTACAAAATGTATTTGGAGAATTGTTTTTTAAAACCAATAAAATATATATGCTTTTTAATTTACTTTTTTATTACTTTTTTGTTTTAGTTGTATAGTATGTGTAATTGTGTTTGTATAAAATAAATAAAAATAGCGTTAACTTTTTTTATAAAATTAACTAAACAATTTACATTATCAGAAAAAATTAATTAGCCATTAACAATTGTTTTAGTGGTAATTATCTTATAGAACCAATTACATATTAAAGACATCACAACTATTGTTTGTAAATTTTTTGAATCAAAGTTAATTGATTGTATAATAACATGCTATTGTCAATTACCAGCATTTTTAACAATATTTTGCAAAGAATACTGTAAAATTCCAAATAAACAATACTTTTAAAATATAAATAGCAGAGGTTTACAAGAAAGACTATTATTGCTATTTTACTTTAATACTATCGCAGTTTACATTGCTAAGCACATTTTAATTATCGGCATCAAGTTTATACTAAAACGCATTAAAAAATCAAATTATTAGCCTGCTGCAAGTACAATAATGGTAAATAGCATACCATACAAATGCAAGACGTGCGAGATAGTTGTTTATACTATAGAAGAAATAATTACTCATGAGATAAATAATGATCATGATGGTTGGGCGCAGATGGTAAAAAATTAATAAAACTTTTGCAAAAAATTTTAATACAGACTCTTGGTTACTGATACCAATTTTAGTATTAATATAAATATCATTAAAACACCGGCGTTGTCCAATTTTATGCTTTTTTTTATATTTTTATAACTTTAATAATAAAATCCAAAAAACCATAGCCGACTTAACTATATTTTTTTTATAAAATCTAACCGTATAGTTTTGCAATAAAATACATATTTGCATTTATACAATATACTACAAATAGTGTGTTATTTTTATATGACATTCAGTAATTGTGATCTTAGCATCAGCTAACCATTTGCAAATTTTTAAACTTTTTTGTTCTTATTGACATTTGTTTTTTGGTTTCTTTAAATCATTTATACAGGCAGTTAGAAAACTTACTAAAACAGCTAAAGTAAGCACAGTACTATTTTACTTAACATTTATTTTTTGTGTATAACCATTACTGCTATATCTGTTAGTTTTGTTTACTACTAAGTTTTCTTAGCTTACACTCTTTTCAACTGTTGAAATTCTTGCCTAAAGGCCAGAAGCAAAAAATTTTTAAAAAATAATAATGTATTGAAAACCTTAAAGTAAGACAGGCTAAAAGACAGGAGACAAGAATTAGCTTTTATATAGGATTTCTGTTTTCTCAAAAAAGTATAAAAATAATAAAACCCCATCTCTTGGATTCCCTGCCTGACTCAGTTCAGTTCAACTCAAGGTTTTCATGTATACTATTGTTCCGTAGTTTTTCCTTAAAGGTTTTTATCTAGTTACAATAGTTAATGAATCTTTCTTGCTTTCCAATACAATCTAAATTCACATAAAAAAGTTTTAATAGTAGCTGAGATAACCAATACTATCGGCTACTGAAAAAAGTCTTTACAATAAATAAAACTGCCCTGCAAGGTTAATCATAACAAATGTGTATAGATTTCAACAGACAATTATCACAAACATACACATGCTGTAAAAGAGTAAAGAAAAGAGCAGAAACTGGTAAACAAAGTATAGCACAATTTAAACATTATGAATTGTGCCAAGCTTACTGACAAAAATATAGTAAAATTTTTTTGAGAGCATATAGAAAAATGTAATGCATCACTTGTCAATAGAAACTTATTTAATAGCCATTAGAAGTGTGTATGCATTTTGGTAGATATTTTTTTTTTACAAATATCTGCATAAACTTTTTTTAAAATAATTACTTGCACTTTGAATAATACCAAGTGCTTCTTTGTCATATTTTGGTCACTATTTTATATCAAGTTAATGAGCTGGTTTACTCTAGAATAATTAAACCATTATACAACTCCCACCAGCAACATTTTTTTGCATTTACTAGTTACCTCTTGGGCTTTAAATAACATTAGACGCTTATAGCAGCATAGTAGCGTTACTTCTAGTAACTAAACAATTACATATGAAGTTTTTTTTTTGAAACTACATTTACAACAAATTTTATTATTTTTCAAATACACATTGGTAAAAAACGTTGTCTTTTTGTAACAAATAACCAAGTTAATATTTTTGTTTCAAAACAAAGTAAACTAATAACAATTATTTAACATTTTTATAAAAATAAACTAATATAAAAAATAAATTTGTTTACCAATTACTCACAACTATTATGCCATATTTTGATGCTAGCGCAAAACAATTAAGTATAAAATGTTATACTATCAACAAAATTGTCGGTGGCAATTGCAAGCCAGCTGTCAATTTCTCAAAAAACAAAAACTTGAAGCAAAAAAAAAAAAACTAAATGCTTATGCAAGCTAGTTGGTATAATATACCCTTATTTTATAAACAATACTCTCGAACGCATATAATCTAGGCTAATTTGCTAACAAAAAAACATAGCTTTTAGTAGTACTTTATTTTTTTTGGTAACAGTCTTCTTTGATGTAAAAGAACACGTTAAATTCATTAAAGCCAAAATTGTTTTTTTAAAAATGTAATAAAAAGAAAAAGTGCGTTATTATATTTGCAACAAAGGTTTAATGGCTTTAACTCAAAAAGCCAATTTGAACTAATTTTTTTATTCAAAGCCAAAGGTAAAGGCTACTTTTTTTTTAAAAAAAAAAACATAAAAAGTAAAAAATAAAAAACCTCTTATTTCTTCTCTTATAATATCTTGAATAAATTGTCAACTTCACACTATTCAAACACATTATAATTTTGTACATATACTCTAATTATTATTACTTTATCAGATTTGCGAGGTATTTACTCTGCAATTGTTTTTAATGGATTTAATTTGTATACCAATGCGGTTATCACTAAGAATGCAATTTATATTAATATTAAGTACATTTTTGCTATTAAATAAAAATATTGTTAATGCAGCAGATAAACCAGTGGATAGCCCAAAAAATGACTCTGCTGCATCCACAGATAATGATTCACGTATAAAAACTACTTTAAAAGTTGTAGGAATAACAACAGCAGTATCTTTAGTAGCAAATATATTTACCTTGTGGTGTGCAGTAACAGCAGCAGAACGAAAAAAGATTAACAGAAAAGTTGACAAATCTACAGGTAATGGTGATGAGAATATAACTAATCCTGAACCTGATAGTAATAGGAGCGGAGGGGGAAGTAATCGTACAATCCACGGGCTGCTTTCTAATATAACTAATCCTGAACCTGATAGTAATAGGAGCGGAGGGAGAAGTAATCGTACAATCCACGGGCTGCTTTCTAATATAACTAATCCCGAACCTGATAGTAATAGGAACGGAGGGGGAAGTAATCGTACAATCCACGGGGTGCCTTCTAGTATAAACTCCAAGGATTATGAAGAATATATGGCCGAAGAGTATTTCAAAAAAAATAAGCAAATCTTATCAATAATGTACTGTGCAGACACAACACATATTATTAACAACCCTGATACAGTGCAAAATTTTATAAATTATGTCCTCGCACACAAAGATGATCTTAGTATGTACCGAGAAAGAGCAGAATTAGTTGATTTTTATAATTATTTTTTCAATCGAAAATTTTTGGGTTAAGAGAAACTTGACTAAGAAGCTAATAAAAGAAGTTAAGAAAAACAAAGTGTGCTATTAGCTAAGTTTTCTCCCTCCTCTGTTCGTGGGAGGACCTTGGGTTATAAAAAAAAAAGTGAAACAACTACTGGGTGCTATTTCGCTGCTCTCACTAGAGGCAACTGTAGGACTCTGGTGTTCAAGATGAACAGGGTTCCTAAAAGCAAAGGCACTCCAAATTGCCTGGGAGGTGGGGGGTGCATTGCACCCTTTATCTGCGATGGATCTACTTAAGTGTCATTGGGCTGTGCTTGGGGGTGTACATGCCCCTGAGCAGGTCTGACATCCTCCTGGGTGGCCTGGGGTGAGTGCCAACCCATCCCCAGTTTCGTAACATGATAAAAACTTATTTAAGCTGTTGAATAACTCAGTAACTTGGTGAGGGTTTTTTATTTTATTTTTTGATACGTTAATACAGCTTCACCCATTAAAAACAAAAAAAAAAAAAATCTAAACTTGTACAATTATAAGAGACTTTCTTGACACACACAATGCTTATACACTACAAAAACAAGGACATTCTCACTTGCACCTGTAAATGATAATAGAGAAAAGGATAAACAAGTAATCGGAAAAACAATGGTTATAACAACTAGAGAAGCATATAGGAAGGTGGGGGTACAGGTCATTGTTAGCGCAGCTAAGGTGAATAAGTGCTGTTATTGGGCAAGCTAACCCCAACACTGAGTGCAAAAGAAAGAAAATGGAGAAAAAGTAATTAATAGAAAAGTGATAATTTAGACTTTTTTTTTTTTTTTTTTTTTTTTTTTTTTTAATGCCATCGTTGATGGTAATTAAAAAGTCACTATAAACAGTATTCTGCAAATTGCATGTATCATTATAATTCAACTAAGTTTTCAACTAGAATTTTTTCTTGAACAACTCGCGTGTTGCAATATAGCAGTGTAGAATAGCAACAAGATAAACGCAAAAATGAAAATTGACAATGAAAAAAAAATGTTAAGAAATAATAAGCAAAAAAAAAAAAAGTTTATGTAATATTCGAGTTTAATGTAGATTTAGTCGTTCTTTGACTATTATGAATATTTGTAGACAAAACTAAATTGTTTTCTTGCAATAAAGACAAGGATGATTGTAATTTGTCGGACAAATCAATGACAGAATTTCTCGACGCACGCAGAGATTCACAAACAATAGATGCCTGACGATAAGCAGGTTCTTCTGGATCATAATAATCTAAAAGTTCATCTAATCCATCATCATCTATGGTAGAATCTTTAAGTTGAGTATGATCAAGTTGTCTATCAAGTTCCAAAGAATGAAGTGCCATTGCTGCTGCTGCCATTTCTTTTGCAAATTCGTCTAATACAATATATCCATGTACAAACCGTTTAATAGGTGTGCCCAAAAATGCTGCTGCCGCTGCTACTTCATTCCTGTTTCTAGGCGTAGATGTCAATTGTTCATCTAATACTGGAAAAGCTGATGGATTATCAGACGATAATTGTCGACTGCGAGTAGAAACTGGTGATTGCTGTTGCAGTATAGATGTGGCCTTGACTGCACCAACACGTACTGCAGTTTCTACACCTTCACGATGTTGACGTGTAAGACGTGCAGAAAATCTAGGTACGCGTTCTGATTTAACATAAGCATCTGCAGAAGCTTGCACAAGAGCATCATAAAGTGGTAATTGTCTAATACCCATTGCTGGAGGTAGTACTGCACTACTGGCTAAAAACAAATATGCACTTAGTGCTGGATCTGCCACACATATTAAGCGATTAAATATAGAAGTCAATAACAAATTATATGCCATATGACGTCTAACTACCATAGTAAGTTGACGAATAAGTGACGCCAAGAAAGTACCAGGATAAAATGATCCCAATGCTTTATCAGCATCATCATTATTGACATTTGTTTGAGGATTGCGCTTCCAACAACGAAGAATATATTGTTTTGCAATGCGTAGTCTTCTCATACAGTCCGCCGCATATTCATCACATCCAGGTGCTTCACGTAATTGAATCTCTGGCAAAATATCATTCTGTTGATGAGATTGTGGAGAAGGTGTAGGCAAAGGTGGTACTTCTGTTGGTGAAGCTACAGTACCGTTATCAATATGAATTGCAGCAGATACCACAGATTCTGGTAATGCACCAGCTATTGTAGATGGTGCAGCATCTAGAAACCGTTCAACTACAGCGCGCACTAATTCCTGATCAGCCGCCGCTGATTGACCACGACCAAGAGCTGGTTGTCCCTCAGGGGGTTCACTAAAATTACGAAGTACCAGACTGCAGTATGCAAACTGATTCATAGTTGCCAGTATTGCGTCAAATAATCGCAATGTGTTGAGAGATAAATGTGTGCCATCTTCTGTGGTCATCCATGTAATTAGTGCAGTTCGCAATGGTGTATCAGTTGAGTTTGATACTGCATTTTTTGTAGTGTTTGTGGATACTGTAGCGACATCTGTAGGTAATAATAATGCAATGGCCTCGGCACGTAACTCATCATCTTCAATAGCATCGATAAGTTCCTGATCCTCCTGGGATAACAAGCTCTGAGGATTTTGTGGGGACTCCGCCGTAGGCGATCCCTCACCTGACACGCGTGATTCGGGCAGACGTTCGGGTCCGAGACCCGGACCCAAAAGAACAGCAAACAGCGCATCCAGCACACAATCGCTGTGAGTAGCGGCAACCAAATCTGCCAGATACGCGACTGTTGTAATTGCATGGCTACAGGAACCATCACGAGCTGATAGTAAAGCAGGTTCGATGTGTGAGCGCAAAAAGCCATTTGTAAGCTGACTTTGAACAGCAGCTACAACTTTAGGTTCAGTCTGTGCGGCCACTGTTACTTCATCTAAAAGTTCCCAACACAGAAAAAATGCATCCACATGCTCCAATGTCTGTCTTGCTGCTGCTGCAACACGTGATTCTTCACGAGCCCTTTCACCCTGTGGAGACCATAAAGGTCGGTCCAGCAGCTTACGTAGCCGAACTTTCAGAGCATCAGGTCGGGGATCTGCTTGCGCTCCATGCATGCGACGCTCCAGCGGTGGCCGCTTTCGAGCGCCAGCGTAGCGCAACCCAAATAATGATACTTCTGCACGTGGCACTGGTCGTGACACTGGAAGTTGTGCGTGAAGATAAGCCAAATGTTCAACGAGAAGAGCTGGAATTCGTGCCTGCTCAACAACAAAGCGCACATAACGAGCACGGTCTTCAGGTGCCACTAATACACGTACAACTTCTACGAGTGCTTCCCTTGCTACTGCGCCTATTTCACCGGGTGCCAACAAATACTCAACTATTACGTGCACAATAAATAACTCGTGGCCACGAGCAGGTTGTGCAGCAGCAGCGGCGGAAGTGGCTCGCAATGCAACCACAGCCAAGTCTCCACCGCGTGGCCAATCACCAGCTCCAGAATCGAAAAAAAGACAGGCCATAATGGCATGCTCCCGCAGACGTGCAAGAAGTGTGGCTATCAAACGCAGCAATGCATAACAGAGTACTGTTGCGGTAGAATCGCGATGAACTCGACCGTAGCCCAGTCCCAGACGCGCATTGGGAACCTCCCGTGTAAGTGCATCTGCTGGACAACTCTGCACAACTCGCAGACTCTGACGCATAACAGCTACCAGTGGAAGCCGGATGGCGCTTTCGGGAAGCAGTCCCAGTGGAATACTGGCAACAAAATCGTCAAAAAACCGCACCACTTGTGCTCGCATTCCTCGTGGCAGGTCGATGTCTGCAAAGTCTACCAGATCGCCCAGCACATGGTATTGAAGCAGATACTCCATGCAGGCGCCAAACTCCAGTGGTTGCTCTGCCTGTTCACTGGCTCCGGCTTCCAGAATCTCACTGGCCAGCGCCCGCATCATGCCATCCAGGTGCTGTGGTATCGCTGTGTCCCCGAGCTGTTGCCGTCGTAAGTCATCCTGCCTTTGTCCTGAGTAGTGCTCGTGAATACGCTCCCAGTGCCACAGCAGCGAGTCTCGACGTGTGCGGTTGTTGCCACTTTCAAAGGCCTCAGCTACATTATCTACCAGCGTACGAACCCGTCCTATCATTCCTGTCCCTTGTCGTTCCCCACTTGCTCCAAAGAAGCTCATAACCCCCACAGCCTTTTTTTCCCAATAAAACCTACTCTCTTTTTAAAGTGTGTACGATGTGTCTGAAGAAAGTTTTTTTTTTTTCTTACAATAGATTGCATACAAATAAACAGTTAAGAGGAAGAATAGCAAACACTCACACTTTGTTGTTTCCTGCTTAATATATGTTGTCTACTCTGCGGCTCGCTCTCGGTGATTGCGCGACTCGGCTCGCTTCACTAGGAAAAAAAATAAATCAGCATCCTCACTTCTTTTCGCTAACCTTTTTCTCTTTTCTACCACTTGACACCCCTTATTTGTTAATCACACTTGCTAGTTGTCCATCTACACAGGAAATGAAGAAAAAGGCACCAGAGCAATCTCCTGCAGAACGGCTAGTAAAGGCGTGTGCAGAGATAGTTGCAGAGCTTTTAGAAATACAAGCAAGAGGCGAGTCAGCAAACTTGAACGAGATTAAAGGCAGATATGCCAAGACCAATCAACTTACAACTCAACCGCGTTTAGTGGATATTATAGCGGCGATTCCTGAACAACACAGGAAAACACTTCTTCCTAAACTCAAAGCAAAACCAATACGCACTGCTTCTGGTATTGCTGTGGTCGCAGTAATGTGTAAGCCTCATCGGTGTCCGCATATTGCTATGACGGGTAATATTTGCGTTTATTGTCCAGGAGGACCGGATTCTGATTTTGAGTATTCTACGCAATCGTATACGGGATATGAACCAACGAGTATGCGGGCTATTAGAGCGAGATATGATCCTTATGAACAGGCGAAAAATCGCGTAGAACAGCTCAAGTCACTTGGTCATAGCGTAGATAAGGTGGAATTTATTGTAATGGGTGGAACTTTTATGTCTTTGCCAGAGGAGTACCGCAGTTGGTTTATTATGAACCTTCACGATGCGCTATCGGGACATCGTAGTAGCACAGTGGATGAGGCAGTTCGGATGTCAGAGCAGAGTAATGTCAAGTGCATTGGTATTACTATTGAAACACGACCTGATGCAGCGCTTAAACCACATTTGAGTCATATGTTGCGATATGGTTGCACGAGATTGGAGTTGGGTGTACAGTCAGTTTATGAGGATGTAGCACGGGATACTAATCGTGGCCATACAGTGCGTGCTGTTTGTGAGAGCTTTCAACTTGCTAAGGATGCTGGATATAAGGTTGTAGCTCATATGATGCCTGATCTTCCTAATGTTGGAATGGAAAGGGATTTGGAACAATTTAAGGAGTACTTTGAGAATCCGCAGTTCCGCTCAGATGGACTTAAAATTTATCCGACGCTGGTTATCCGTGGAACAGGATTGTATGAGTTATGGCGCACTGGTAGATACAAGAGTTATACGCCTAATGCATTAGTGGATTTGGTTGCTCGCATTTTGGCACTGGTTCCACCTTGGACACGAGTGTACCGTGTGCAGCGAGATATTCCAATGCCGCTAGTCAGTTCTGGAGTTGAGAACGGCAATCTACGTGAACTTGCTCTCCAGCGCATGCGTGATTTGGGCACAGAGTGTCGTGATGTACGCACACGTGAGGTGGGGATTGTGGATATTCACACTAAGGTTAAACCTGACCAGGTGGAGCTTATTCGTAGGGATTATACAGCCAATGGTGGATGGGAGACTTTCTTATCGTATGAGGATCCTAAAACAGATATTCTGATTGGATTGTTGCGATTGCGTAAATGCTCTGAAGAGACATTCCGGCCGGAACTTACCGAGGTAGGACAGTGCTCGATTGTTAGGGAGCTCCATGTGTATGGTAGTGTGGTACCCATGCATTCACGCGATCCGAAGAAATTTCAGCATCAGGGCTTTGGTACTCTGTTGATGGAGGAGGCTGAACGAATTGCTCGTGATGAACATGGTTCTTGTAAACTTGCGGTTATCAGTGGTGTGGGTACTCGTCATTACTATCGTAAACTCGGTTACGAATTGGATGGTCCCTATATGAGCAAGATGATTATTTGATTTTTGTTGTGAATTTTTTTACACACTCGCAGTAAAATAAATTGAAAAAATAAACGTCATCATCTGTTGTGAATCAGACTGGGGGGTACTGGGCTAGGAAAAAAAAAAAAAAAAGGCCAATCGGGATGCGGCAAATCTATGCAAGGGAAGCTTCGGTTTTAACTTTGCTATAAACGCTAGTGCTAATTTTAAAGTGAGAAAAAGATTCTTTGATACATGCGCTACGCTAAACAAACAGTAAAAAAAAAAAAAAAAGCTGTGGGTCAATTCGTGACTTGCTTTTTACTCTTTCTTCTTCTTTATTAGTTTGGAATTTAGTTTCTTCTATAATATTTTTTTTGCATTCTTAATATAACAGTCGTTGCCTAGAACGAAAAGAACTATTTTTTGAGTTCAGTTGACCTCGTGTCATTATTGGACGGAAAGGTAGTGCTGCTTTCCTTTTTTTTTTTCGCTTTGTTCCTCAGGGAATTTTAATTTTGGAAAGTCTTACGCCTTATTACCCGTAGAAAATAAACTTGGCGGAGTATCTGGCATCTTTTTTTTACCTTGTATTCTACGCACGAGACCTTTTGCTTTTTCTTTTCTGCATTAACTTTTTTTTCTTATATCAATTTTTCCTTTTTTTTTTTTCTGGCACCGGGACAAGCTACGTTTATTTCTATCAGGAGTGAATTTCGTATTAACAGGAGACTTTTCGAAAAAGAAAAAAAAAACAGCAAGGTATATTTGTTGGATAGCTTCAGACGTAGGAGAGCATTAGGAGGAAAGGGGGATTATTTGTAAAGGGGGGAAGGTTTGTATTTTAACAAGAGTAGTGGAATGATACGAAGGAGACAGGTAACAGAGGATGTTTTACCAGCTGTGCCTAAGCGTGCACAGGCATTTGCATACCGACCATACTCGACGTTATGTATGGAGGAGATGGGCGAATACTGTAGTAGTAGCGAAAGTGATGAAGAGGATTGTGCGAAAATAATTGGACGTCGGAAACTGTCGGCTGAAGAGAGTGATCGCCGACAGATGCTCAGACTCCAAGCGAATGCAGCATATGCTCGCATCCGAGAAGCACGACGACTGGTGGATGACCAGCGGTATGAATATTTCTGTGATGTGGTGTACGAATGCCAACGAGGGTATGTATATCTTTCTTTTCTCTGCCACAGTAGAAGGGGGTTCTCTGTGACGCAATTGAGTGTTATTTTTAAAAGGCGGGAATAAGCTGACATTTTTATGTTTTGCAGAGTGGCTTTGGTGTTTGCGCGGCATATGGAATTTGTGGTTGTGTTGTGGTTTGTAGGTTTAACTTTTTGGGCAAGGCAAACTTTAGCACCAAGCTGTAAGTATTGGAATCCATGGAGTTTTTGTGTATTATTTGCTTGTGGTGGGGAGAATGTAGTGGAATCTCAAAAGTCAGCAGGACGAGAAAGGCAGTAGTAACACGTGGGGTTATGCATGTATGAGCCATGGTACTAAATGGGGAGTGATGTGCTTTGAAACGGAAATTGTAGGCTGCATCCGATGGACCCGGCGCCGTGGAGCGATGCGACGATGCAGCTGACAGTGGCGAACGTCCACTCATTTCAGCTGCCAGACCCTTCGTGGGAGTGGGTGTCGCCGCGCTGGCTGATCGACATGACGCTTGACGTCGATGAGGACGGCTGGCAATACTCATCGCGCTTTGCTAGCAGCGACTGGCACGCCCAACACTCGGCTAGCCGGTCGTTTGTGCGCCGACGACGGTGGCTGCGTCTGCGCAGACGTGCGGTTGCCGATCTGGCAGGCTCCGACAGCAGTGCAGAGGAGGAGGATGGGCAGCAGGAATACATCAACCATGCCTGCGTGGAAGAAGACCCTGCATTGGCCAAACGTCGCAGTCGGGCAGTGGGTCCGAAAGAGATGGCGGCAAAAATCCGCAACAAAGTGTCGCGCGGATACGTCGGCGCCTGTCCCAAACTGCCCAGCAAGCCTGTTACACGACAGCTTGCTTTCACACTGAAAGACGGACGATATAGGTCGCACTTGCTTCGCAGAACGCGCACTGCATCCTATCCAATTAATGACAGTAGTACGGGGTCTACGCGAGATTCAAGCTCGATTGACCATGAGTCTGCCACACAACGCAGTTTGCGCCGCCGCGCACAGTCTATCAGCATTGCGCAATTAAAATCTGCGAACACGCTCGATGGGTCTCATATCGACTCAGGGTTTCGCAAGCGTCACGACAGTGGTAATGGCACGCGCGCAGACAGTGATGAGGAGCCTGAGCTGACAGAAGAACCGGTGGTAGTGCAACTACAGCGTAGCTTGAAGACTATTCGCATGGAGAAGCACCAGCAATCGCCGGCGCTGCAGTCGCTGCGGGTCGGCATGCAGGGCTCACGACAGCCGGTCTCCTCGAATTGTTATGCGCGTGATAGACTGTTGGCGCTGCCTACTGGCGGTGTGCGACGCTTGCGGCCGTCGCTGCTATCGTCGGGTGCAGCGAGCCCTGATGATTTGCTGCACTGTGGTGCTAGCGAGGCTAATGTACCATGTGCGTTTCCTCGGTTGGTAGCGCGTGTGGCGCCCGAACCCACAGCGCCGTTAGACGCAGATGCGTGCTGTGCGACGCGTACGGCAGCGCTGGGGACATGCGGTGTTCCAGATGCTCATGACGGCCGCATGGCGGCGGCCATTGTGGAGCGGCGCAGACACACCAATCCGCTGCGCCCTGTGGCGAGTGCTATGTGGGGTGCGCTGGGCTCCCTTCGCACTACTTCTGCTGCGCTGGCGCAGTCGGTGCCCACATCACCCGCAGAGACACCGCTGCATGTGGACACGTTGTCAGCCTCCACTACCGTCATTGATTCGTTGCCGTATACAAGCACCTCGGCTGGGATGCGCGATGGCGTGGTCAGCGGTGGCAGCCTGCGGCATATACCATCCAACACTTCAGTTGTTTTACACAGCAACGAAGCGCAACCTGAACGCCTGTCACGCGCGTCAACCGGTGTGTCGCAGTCATCGAGCAGCATGGCGTCGTTGGACTTTCTGCCAAACGACTTGCCGCTGATGGAGCCCTACGCCGATCCGTACGCCGCATTTGTTCTGCCTGCACCTGCTGGATTTTCTGCTGTTTCTGATGGGACTGTGTTGACGGCACCGTCGCCTGCAATGCTGGCTGATGCGCGTCTGGTGCGTTTGGCATCTGCATCGCTGCGCCGCATGCTTGACGACGTGCTGTTGGACCGTGAGCGTCTGGAGTTTTTGTGTGGATGTCTGCGGCTCGGTGGTTTGCCTGCTGCTACTGTCTGGTATTGTCTTCCGTGGTTGCACTTTGAGCTGCTTCAGTTTGATTCGGCGCGTCAGCGTCTGATTGCGCTGCTCCTGGCAAATGCACATACGTGTCCGCCAGATGCTCTGCGCTACTATTCCGCGGCTGCTGCGGGTTTCTCTTCTGACTTTGCCGTTACTCCAGGGTTGCCGCTGCAGGACTCATCGTCCCATGCAGCTGCTGTTGTTCTGCGTGAGTGCGATGCTGTTGCGCGCATGTCTGCTGCCGACCGTGAAGAGTATGTTGAGCTTGTGAGTACGCTCGATAATAATACTTCTGTCCGTCCACTGGGTCCCTCGCAGGTATGGAGGCTGTTTATACGACCCGTCGTTGATAGAGACGCTGATTTATTTTACTCGGATTTGAAACTCATGGCTGTTGGTGTTGCTAGATGGCGTCTTACTCAAGAACCCCACTAGTCTATTCTCAGGTTTTCTATGCTAACCACACGCTATTATCGGTTGAGCGAGCGATGAACAGAAATTTGCATTCAATATTGTGCTCTTTTAGATCCTGTTACATTTATTACCATTATGAACATATCTATAACTTTTAGTATAAAACTACCTTCACAATTATAAGCCTCTGATAGTGATATTTCTCGTCTTCAATACTAATTCTGGCTGTTTAAAATACTATAATATAATATTATCTCCCAGGGTTTTTGGTGTAAACTGCAAATAAATTACGGCTATTTTAATTTAGGGGTTTGAGTAACTACTTTGCACTCGTGCTATTTGTTCGATAAAAAATAAACGTACACAGAAAACTCATTACAAGCTAAAACATGATATACACATTGTATTAATCGATTTGTATCTCTCAAAATAAAAGCTTCTGTGGAAAGCTACTCTGGTTTTTTTTTTATTTTTTGGCTAACAGATAATAGGTAAATTCTACATCTGCATTAAATAATCTTGTAGCCCATGTCATCTTTCAAAGTTTTTATCATAGTCCTTGATGAACATCCATGAGTAGCTGCTAGTTCAGTTATAAAAATATGTGGATTTTCTGCTATTTCTTTTTCAAGTTGTTCACTATAAAGTGATGCAATCTCTAGAGATGGACGACCTGATCGAGGATCATCTTTAAAAGAGTAGTGTCCGGTTTTGAAACGTGCTACCCATTTATATATTGTTTCAAGTGTATAAGCATTGTCTCCTAATGCTTGATCCAAAGTCTTTTTTATTTCCTTGGGGGGTTTTACCTTCAGTATGGAGGACATAAATCATTGCCCGTTGTTCTGGTTTGGAAGATTTAGTAGGTGCCATGTTTAAAAAAAAAAAAATTTAAATATTTTTTAAAGCAACTAGAATGCTTATTTGCATAAACTTTTCCATCCTATTGATGCAAAATAGAAGAGAAACATGCATTACTATTTAAGCTGGTGTAAGGCGTAGAATATGATTTTGCTGGTTATTATGCAAAGTCTATAGAAGAAAATTGGGATCTACACTCCCCCAAGTCCAGATAATCTTTGCTTTGCATTGTTATTCACAACTAATCAGTAGTTGTTCATTGGAATAGGGTTCTGGTCGTTTGTACCACTATGAATTGTGTCAAAGGGCGAGGGGAGGAGAAAGTCTGAGTCTAGAGCATTTGTTAATGCACGAATTTATGCAACACATCATATTAATGTATGTATTATGCTATTAGACGTAACTTGCTTTTTTTTTTCTGTAGTTTATTGTTCCCCTTATCCAGCATGATCTTAGAGCAGATTTCTTTTATAAGGCTGACAATACATAAGCGAAAGACGCAATTACGCTTTTTTCCACTGTCCAAAATTATAATTCATAAAACTTTAAGAATATAACAAAATAAGCTTCTATAAAATTGTAATAAACCATGATTCCACCACCGCAAAACGTTAAACAAGATCCGCATGCTGCGACTTCAACTCAGCTCCCGATAGGCGGAGACTTGGGAGAAATGACAACAGGAGCAGGTGGACCAGTCAAAAGCAATCAAACCTCAATTACTGCTGGTTATAATGGCCCTGTTTTATTGGAAGATTTTCATTTGATTGACAAGTTGGCACATTTTGATCGCGAACGTATTCCAGAACGTGTAGTACATGCTAAAGGTGCCGGAGCGCATGGATACTTTGAAGTGACAAAAGATATTTCGCATTTAACCTGTGCCAAATTTTTAAATAAAGTTGGCAAACGTACACCTATGTTTGCACGTTTCTCTATAGTGGGTGGAGAATCTGGCTCACCGGATACTGCGCGTGATCCGCGTGGATTTGCACTTAAATTTTATACAGAGGAAGGTAATTTCGATATGGTTGGCAACAACACACCTGTATTTTTTGTGCGCGATACTTTAAAGTTTCCTGATTTGATACACACACAGAAACGTGATCCACGCACACATTTGAAAAATCCCGATATGCAATGGGATTTTTTTTCGCAAGTTCCCGAGTCCTTGCACCAGGTAATGATTTTGTTCTCAAATCGTGGCACACCAGATGGTTTCCGTCATATGCATGGATACTCTAGTCATACGTATAAATTAATCAAACAAGATGGCACTATGCACTATGTCAAGTGGCATTTTAGAACCAACCAAGGAATTAAAAACCTTAGAGCATCTGAGGCCGAAAAGTTGGCTGGTTCTAATCCAGATTATGCTACACAAGATTTATTTGAAGCTATTGAGCGAGGCAAATATCCCTCTTGGACTCTGTACTTTCAGATACTAACAGAAGAACAGGCACTTAACTACAAACAGAATGTATTTGATGTCACCAAAGTCATTAGTCAGAAGGACTTTCCTTTGCATGAGGTCGGTCGTATGGTACTTAATCGTAATCCTGAAAATTATTTTGCAGAAGTAGAACAGGCAGCTTTCTCTCCTTCGCATAGCGTCCCAGGAATTGCACCCTCTGCTGATCGCATGTTACAGGGTCGTCTGTTTAGCTATCCTGACACACATCGCCATCGTCTGGGTACAAATTATCTACAATTGCCTATCAATAGTCCAATTGTTCCTGTGCGCAATCAACAGCGCGATGGACCTATGGCTTTTGGCAATAATGGAGGTAGATTACCCAATTATGAACCCAATTCGCTTGGTGGCCCATACGAAAATCAACTTGTGCGGGAAAAAGAAGAAAATTGTAAAGCAGAAGGTATAATTGCTCGCCATACGTACGAGCTTACTGAAAAGGACTTTGAGCAACCTAGAGCTCTGTATCATTTACTCGAGAAGAGTGAACAGCAAGATCTTATTGACAATTTTGCCCAAAATATTGCTTTGGCGCAGCCTGTATTTCAACGCAACATTCTTAAGCAGTTTTATCGAATCGATAAAGAACTTGGCTCACGCATCGAACAGATTTTGAGAAATACCAATCCCAAACTCTGAGCAGCAACTTTTTTTTTTTTTCTTTTCTTGAAAATATAAAGATAAAAATAAATAACTACTTGAAAACACACCAAAGGTGTATAAAAGTTTAAACAGTTGACAATGATATACTTTGTTTTTCTGTATAAAGCGGGATGATCTTGGGGTTGACCAGTGCTAATTGCTTTTTTTGCCTTCAACGTTTAATTTGTATAGTATTTTTTTTTTTGTTGTAATGTCCAATAAACATACAGAAGTGATGTAAACATGACTTGTCCCGATGTGTGGCTGCACAGACCCACGTAATTAATACATATTGTTATGATTTTATTGTTTCTGCTAGCGGTTTCTGGCTGCAAATGTCGGATACAAGTTTTTGCATTCGGAAACATAATGCAAGCGCAACCAACGCAGTAATAACAATGCAAAAAAAACCAGTTATCCGATCATATACGGAACGGTTTATTAAACGGTCTAGTCTACGTCAGTTGACGACATTGTTTGATTGTAATTGAGGGCAATTGCAAATGATACGCAAAAAAACATTGTTTATGCAGTTTGCAACATAAAGAATTCACTTTTTAGGTTCATTGCTGCAACGACCCTTTTACTTCTTTTTTTGAAAGCAACAACAAGCGAGCGTGAGATCGGGATTGAATAATTGTGTCAGTACATTAGGGACACTGCAAAAAAAAAAAAAAGCCAATGCGGTGTTTCAAAAATATTAAGCGTACATCAAATTGCGTGGAATTCTTGAAAGAAATTCTATAAACATATAGTTGAACCAAAAGTTACACGGTTTTTTTCAGGGTAGCCTGATTTCGTTTTACAAATAATCTACTCTATTAGGTCGAATTCAAAATCATTTCACACACACACGTACGCAAACAAGTTCCCGCAAAATCTTATTGGCGGAAGTAAAGCAGTAGGCAATGAAATGGTTGAATTCCAACAATGTAATAAATTATCATGGCTTTTTTTTTTCCCAGCTTTCCCTCTCCCCTGAGAAAGAAAAGGGTTATCAGAAGCATACCCAGATTTAAAAAATCCAGTACAACGAGTTTGATTTGACAATGGCCAAGAAATAAAAAAAAACAAGCCAATGCAAGACACAATCATCTTTGAAGTGAAATAATAACAAACGCAATATTCGAGATATTTTTGTGAGTAAATATATTTAGTAAGCGAACAATTGATTTCTAGCACATGAGCAGCACCGAGAGTCAGATCGTATGCCAAGTACACTGCCAAGGAAATTTTTTTTTTTTAGCTTGCTTCCCAGGATGTACTAAAAAAGGGGGAGAAACACAAGTTGTCCATGTTGTGGCTTGCTTCTACCCCCTCTTGCACCTGCAAGAAAAATGCTATTTCCGGACCTGAGACCTTGGAGAGGTGAATGCAATATTCTTTTAGTGGACAATTCAGTTCTGGTAAGCAACTACTTTCTTGTATCAGACAACTGCTCTGTTTCCTTTAAAAGAGATAATCGGCACATGTAAGAGTCGCAAGTAGAGCAACTACATAAAAAAAAAAAAGCCGCTGCATCTCGGCGCCACTGATTCTATACACTTTTTTTTTTTTTTTTTTTTTGCACCATTAAGCCACTAACATATCTGTTATTTCAAAACAAATCCTTCTATAACCAGAAGTTGCTATTTTCTTTTAGCAAAAAAGAAGGCGTCGTATAAATGAGCGCTGACTCCATCTTGTTAAAAAAAAAAAAAACACACACACACACACCTTAGATTTACATTTCCCCACCGCCACCTTTTGACCAGTTTCTTGGGGTTTAACGTTACACATATCAACTTTTACTAATTGTTATTACAGCTTAGAGTCGGCAATATGTTGTCTTGCCGGTTAATCCTTCTACTTCAAACTGTTATCAGCGCATATATTTGCCACGCGGCTCGTGTGGTGCTTGATTGGGACATTGGCTATATACAAGTTAATCGCGACGGTTACAATAACCGTCGGGCAATTGGTGTCAACGGAGAATTGCCTATTCCACCCATCTACGTAGATCATGGAGATACTCTTATTATCAACGTACATAATTCTTTGAGTGCTCCCACGTCCATCCATGCGCATGGCATTTTTCACAACGGCACAGGCTACTACGACGGTGCAGCCATGGTAACGCAATGCGGCATTCCTCCAGGCGAAAGCTACTCCTACACTATTGAAGCCCGCCAAGTTGGTACCTATTGGATTCACGGGCACTCTAGACACCAAAACTCGGATGGGTTGCGCGTGCCACTTATTATTAGAGAGAAATTTCACCAGCCTATAGTTGATTACGATGACGAGGTGCTGTTGTATCTCGAGGATTGGTATCCGACAGAGTCGTCTGAAAAAATGAAGGAGATTACCGAACCTGGAAATGGATCAGTTCCACCACCCACCTATCCATTTGGACTAATCAACGGTTATAATGGGAACAACTCCGAACCTATTAGATTCACCCCAGGCAAGCGCTATCGGATCCGGATAATAAGCATGGCAACTACTGAGTGGTTCAAGGTCCAATTCCCAGGCCACCAAGTGGAAGTTATCGAGGCCGATGGCGTCAACTGCTTTCCGCAGCTTGTAGACGGGTTTGATATGGGTCCTGGACAGCGCTACTCGGCCGTTGTCACTGCATTGGACACGGATACATACAACATGCCGTACAACGTTACGCTTTATGCAGATTTTGTGCCACACATCAATGGTCTCAATCCGCGCTACTATCAAGGACTAATTGAGTACAAGGAAGGTGCACCCGCTAAGCAATTGCCGCTAACTGATGACAAACAGCTAAATTGGGCCAACGACATTGAGATGCAGCCATATGATATGCAGCCTGCACTACCCGTAGATAGACAGATTGAGCTGACATCGGTTAGCATTGTGACAGTCGATAAGCGCTCACTTCGTATGCTTAACAAATACCCGTATACCGAGCCACCAGTTCCCTCACTATTTACTGCAATGACAACGGGAGAGTTGGCATTGGATAGAGATGTGTATGGTCCACAGGCTGAGGCACTAATTCTAAAGCACCAGGAAGTAATCGAGGTCAAAGTCAACAATCCCTCTGGACTTGTGCACTCATTCCATCTTCACGGTCATACCTTCCAAATTGTCGAGTATGGTCCAGTTGACCGTGACATTATTGAAATTCCTGCCGGTCTTAATCTTACTATTGCTGATGCCCCAGTAGCGCCGGTTAGACAATTCCATGGCGCACCAATGCGGCGCGATACGCTTGTCACACCCGAGTTTCAATATGTAAAATTCAGAATACGTGCAGACAACCCTGGTGTGTGGCTGTTCCATTGCCATATGGATACACATTTTGCTGCTGGTCTTGCTGTTACCTTTATTGAAGCGCCTGATGTGCTACAACAACGCCAAATACTTCCTCAAAATCTTCAGCAAATGTGTCTGCGACAAGGAATCAAGGCTTCTGGAAATGCTGCTGGAAACGACGGATATGATTTTACAGGTCTTCCGCCAGTGCCTCAAGTGCAGAAAGTCTCAGATACATCATCTTTCGGAAATGCTACACCACCATCAACAAACTAGATATTTTTTCTTTTTTTAATTATTTTCTTCTTTTTAAGCGTTAGATGCAAATATTCTGTACTCAATTTTTAAAGTGTTGCAATCTCTGAAAAGATAGTTTGCAAAAAAAATAAAATAAAAACGAATTTATAGTATTTTTGTAGACTGTTGTATTTTAAAAGTGGTAATAATCGATTGCAACTTTCTTTTGGCTTACATTTTGGCACTCCCTATAGCCAAATGGCTTCTCCGAAGAAGTGGCTTATAAAATTGTTTTCTCTGTCTGTCTGTCTGTCTGTCCGTCCGTCCGTCCGTCCGTCCGTCCGAGATTAGATCCACTAATTATGATTATCTGCAGAGCCAATAAAAGATTTTCAACTATCACAGGATTTTTTGAACAAACTATTCCACCATTATTCTTGACCCGGCTCAGCTCATGCTATATATTTCTGTTAAAGTTTTCCAATTTTCGTAGAGTATTCATTGAAGAAATTATAAACCTAATAAAAGAACTAATATAACTTTTAATAATAAGACCCTATACTGAGCGGCAGAAACATTATCTCCACCATTAGATTAAACATTATGCCATGAAATGATTAAAACGAACTAAAGTTTCATTACTAAAATCTCGGTAACTGAAACTTTAAATAGCTGTAAGGTCTACCTGCTGATCGCAGGGTCTTGATGTGTCCCGCTGATTGATTAATGCATGTGACACTCCCCCTGACTTAAACTCTTGTCACATTGTTCTTGTTGTGTATATGTCGGGAGTGTCACATGGGTCGTCTGTTCATCTTGTGTTGTTTTTGATACTTTGCAAGTGCCTTAGTTGCATTCTTGAAAGCATCAGCAGGTTCCCAAGAATTGTCAGCATTATCATAGCCTGTCCATTTGACCAGAAACTGTCAAATCCTTTGGCCGGTGGTCTCATCTGTCACTGTATATTCATCAATAATCTTGTCAACCTCCCATTCAGCTTGATTGTCAATCATGTCTGGTGCCAGATGATAGTTAGTAAAGTGGAATTGTTCTGAGCTCTGGAAACATTTGAGATGCTCTACATTAATCACTGGATTAATCTTGTGTAATGCTGATTGGCTGCATCAGGGGAACCCACCCTGGCCACTCATCACAGAGGGTATATGATACCCCACAGCTGGGCCTTAATTGTTGTTTTAGGTTTCCTTAGTTCTTTATAGGGATTCTACTCTATTGTTTATTATAAACACTAAAACCATCTTCACACCTACTCCAAATTTTTCAAAGTCCAAAAAACATGCAATAATTTATGCTTTCTATAAGTGTGTCATAAAATTCTTTGTGATGTATATTAAACTAAAAAATTAATAGTAATTACCATCATTAGAAAGCACTCCTTCACATCTTTTGATTTATGTTTCAAAACATGCCTGAAGGTCTTTGGTGGTCAATGAATTTAGCTCATCTTGCCAAGTATAATAAGAGGTTTACTAGTGAACTAATATAAATCTTTAAACTCCAAACAAGCTAAGGAAACCTTTCTAAAACCTTAGGCGCTAAAGTGATATATATATGTGTGCACATATATATATCTACATGATCTGATTCAGTTAATCAGTATCACACCAAGCCAATTTTACCTCTTCCAGATCCTTAAACTTTCTCTTACATAGTCTATTCTTGATGCACAGAAATAGCCAAAAGTTACATGGAGCAAGATCAAGTGAGTATGGAGGTGCTTTAATAGTTTTTATCTTATTTTCATTAAGAAATTTCGTGGTGAGCTTAGATATATGAGCTGGTGCATTATCCTGATATAATCTCAGATATTTCAGACCTGAATTTGAATGTGTTTTTATCCATTCATCTGCCATTGGTCTCAGGCCATTCTCAATATAATATGTACTGTTTACAGTGTGCTGTTCAGTGTTCAAGTCAGAATGGATAATTCCTTTTCAAGAGAAGAAATTTAGAGCAAGAAATTTTTTACATATGAAAGTAGGTCTGATCTGATCTTCTGGTATCTGATCATCTAGTACCCATTGTTTTGCAGCAGACCCCTTACTGTTTGAATAAAGGTGTATATAAGATTTATCACAGGTAACAATATTATATATACTATTAGTCTTAATAGTTGGGTACATCTTAAGAAAGTTTTTACAGAATAAAACTCAATCATTTTTTGATGATCCATTAATAAATGAGGTACCCATTTACACTAAATCATTCTGTAGCACAAATCATATATCATATTATTTCTCATTATTCTTGGCAAACAGCCAAACATGTGTGCTAGCTCTTGTGTATAGATAGTTGAGTTGTCTTTAATTGCTCTGTGAATATTATCAGTGTAAAGATCAGAAATCTCTAATGATGGCCTATCTGATTTAGGTCTATCTTCAAATGAATAATCTTCTAATTTGAGGTGATTAGCCCAATTGCTAATAGTTGGTTCTGAAGGTGCTTGGTCATCTAATACATTATACATAGTTTCACAAATGGCATTGGGGGTTTGGCCTGCAGCATGGCAAAAAAAAAATTATAACTCATTTTTCATAATTTGAAAAATAGGAAGTGGGGCTGTTGCATTTGTTAAAAGGCTGACAGAGGAAGTGCCATCTAAAAGCTAATACAAGACACACGGCAGAGAAGTGCCGTTGAAAGAAAGATGTAAAAAAGATTTAGAAGTTTATTTAGTTCTAAGGAGAACCCTGGCCAAGTCAGTCGCAGGTCTCCTGTTTAAATATAAAAGAAATGTTGCTAATACGAATCCTTGGAGTTACAGGGAAAGTGGCTCGCTCTATTGTATGCACTCCTGCGCTATTGTCCGAGCGCTCTTGAGCTTGCGGGGACAATGCTGCCAAAGGAATGACTCTGGATCTATTGTCTGGGTGTACAGGTCCCCTTGTTGACAATAGCGCATTGTGCGCCCTTGATTGAGACCTGTCTGATCAGGAGGGAAGCATTTCCCTTTCCCCGTGTGAACCCTGCATATTGGGGGAAGGGACATCCCCTCCCCGGGTCTGGGGGGTGGGAGCGCCACCCCTTCCGGGTTCTGCAACAGGGCCATAATTGAAATTCATGCGGGTTAAATTTTTGTAATGTTTTCTTTCTAACTTTTTTAAGCAGTAAGCTACAGAAATAAAACTAATATGACTATACTTGGGCCATAGTGCTGACTATGGTTTTAATAATAGTTACTGCTTTTAGTATAAAAAAAACTCTCCCCAAAAAACTTTATCACACAGTTGTATACTGAAAGCAAATCCCCTAAAATGATAAAACGAAAACTGGATCATGCATTAGACAAACATACTCTTTCACATAAAACAGTATACAAATGGGCAACTAGATTTAATACCAAACACTATTCACTTAAAGATGAACCTAGAACAGGATGCCCATCATTGGAAATTACCAATCTTTATTCTGAGGAACTGAAAAAAACAATAACTGAATGTCCAACTATTTCAGCAAATGAGCCAGCATTAACCTATGGGTGTTCGTCAAAAACAATGAATAAGACTTTAAAAGATGACCTGGGATACAGAATGATTCAACATAAATGGGTGCCACATCAACTATCAGATGTTCAAAAACAAGAACGAGTTAATTTTTGTAAGAACTTTCTTCAGAAATACAAAAAGACTAATCAATTAAGTTTGTATAATATTGTAACTTGTGATAAATTTTTTGTTTATATTTACTCAAACAGTAAAAGCCCAGGCACAAAGCAATGGGTACTTAAAGATCAAGTACCTGAGAAACAGATCAAGTCTACAGCTTACAGTAAAAATTTTTTAGCAATAATATTCTTCTCAAGGAGGGGAATTCTTAATGCCAACTTAAATACTAAAAAGCACAACATTGACAGCAAGTATTATATTAAACATGGTCTCAAACCAATGGTCAAGGAGTGGAAAAAACTGCATAAAAAATCTGGCCTAAAATATTAGAGGTTTCACTAGGATAATGCTCCAGCTCATAAATCCAAGTCTACAACAAAATTTCTAAATCAAAACAAGATAAAAACTATCAAAGCTCCACCCTACTCACCAGATCTTGCTCCATGTGACTTTTGGCTTTTTCCACATATAAAGAACAGGCTATGAGAGAAGAAGTTTACTGATCTAGAAGAGGTAAAATTGGCTTGGCAAAATGAGCTGAATTGCTTAACAGCTGATGACTTTAAGACTTGCTTTAATGAATGAATTAAGAGAATCAGGATAGTACTTTTTAAAGATGGCGACTATTATTAGTTTTGTTTTATATATTGTTGCGAGACCGGGGATGGGTTGGCACCCACCCCAGGCCACCCAGGAGGATGCCAGGCCTGCTCAGGGGCATATACACCCCCAAGCACAGCCCAATGACACCCCCGCAGATCCATCACAGATGGAGGGTGCAATGCACCCCACCTCGCAGGCAATTTGGAATGCCTTTGCTATTAGGAACCCTGTTTACCTGGAACACCAGAGTCCTACAGCTGCCTCTAGTGAGAGCAGCGAAATGACACCAAGTAGTTGTTTTACTTTCTCTTATAACCCAAGGTCCTCCCACCAACAAAGGAGGGAGGAACCTTAGCTAATAACACACTTTATTTTTCATCACTTATTTATTGGCTTCTTAGTCAAGTTCCCCCTTTTTCAACAATATATAACATATTACCTTTTTTACCAAGCCCGATATATAGAACAAGAAGACAGATTTATTATAGCATATAAACTTAACTAAAATTTAATAAAAACTAATTTTAGTTACCAAAAGTTACATTGCCCATTATGGGGTTTACTTTAAGATTGAGTTCAGTT
>KZ303570.1:3375-40723 GCA_002705745.1 Coemansia reversa NRRL 1564 | reverse complement strand
GTCTGGCAATAGGTCTGCCATGACTGAAGGACATGATGCTCTAGCAGGCTCTCTGCTAGTGTTGCCTTTCGTACAACATCCGCTACGCCAATGTTTTTAAAAGCACTATTCAAAACAGCTTTCCATGCACTGACTGAGATGGTTTCAACTTTGCCATCAAAACGCGGATGCCCACGAACAAGCTGGGCAAATTCAGCAGCTTGGCGACTAGTATTCTCAGCCATGCTAAAATGGTGTTTCTTAATTTCAAGTAAATAAAATAAAGTAGACAAAAGAAGTCTTTAGTTTGGATCTCTTCAAAGAAAAAGAAAATTGCGAGGTGCTACCAAGTATTACGTTAATAATATATTAGTTCAAAGTAAAACTAAAGAAACATCTCGCTCATAATGATGCAAGGGAAAACTAACTATATATAAGTAAAGAACATATGGTGGTAATTAAATTATTGTTAATATAATAAGGGCGCAGCCTTTGACTAAACGAGTGTCGCAGCCAACAGAATCTGCGCTCAGATCTGCGGGTGATTTGATTAGTGAGGGTGATCCTCCTCCCCCCTTTTAAGCGGCTTGCACTTGTGAATTGTTTATTAGTTCTCCGCTTTGAATCCTAAATACTAAACCTTTATTAAAAAGTGACAACCCAGCGAGTGCTGTGACACGAGTCTACCTTAAGCTTCCGACCTGGCTATTGCTGAGAGCGCCCTTACGGGGGCGTATTTCCACAGGGTTAACATGCGAAAGCAAGATGCTAGAGACCACCTAGTGGCTATCTCTATAGGTAAGCGATCAGGAACATGCCAAAATATGTAGATGAATTGTAGAAGCGAAGGATAATTGAACTGAAGTCTGTTGTGAACAAAATACTAATATGCAATGTTTTTCTGCCGTTTCCCTCTTTTCCACTGCCGATGAACTCTCCGACCATGCACAAACGACACACTGCCCGAATGGCATGTCACAGCACTCACTGGGTTGTCACTTTTCAATAAAGGTTTTAGTATTAAGGATTCAAAGCAGAGAACTAATAAACCATTCACAAGTGCAAGCCGCTTAAGAGTGGGGAGGAGGATCACCCTCACTAATCGATTCACCTGCAGATCTGAGCGCAGATTCTGCTGGCTGCGACAGGCGCAAACCCGCTATACCAACTTCCGCAAAAATAATTTTTTCTTAACGCTAATACTTTTGCAAAATACAGCATCTTAAGGAACCAAACGCCCAAACCCTTGCGTTACCACAGATATTGTCTCTTCCACCCTCCAGTGCATTTTTACCTTAACCTTTTTCCCACCCTCCTGGCACACTCCCCCCACCTCTCAATAAATCCCCCCGTCCGTGGTCTTTTGCTCAATGCCCACCCCTGAGGCAACCAATTCGCTTGTTGTACTGTTCGACACATTCTCAGACGACGCCTGCGTTGCTCTGCGTACGCGCCTTGAGGAATGTGGTACCCTTTGCCATTTTGCAAAGCTAAAGTCCTTTGCCCGCTGCCTGGCCGTTTTCCAAACCACCGCTGATGCACAGTGCGCAATGCGCACGCTAAACTCTACCTCCGTGCTGAGCGGAAACTCTCTGCGCGTCTACTACTCGAACCACACACTTCCTGCTCATCCCCTCCACGATTTTCTAAACGTCCCAACGCAGGAGAAACTGTGGCTGATCTCGCCGCCTGGGTCGCCACCCATCGACTGGCGCCAGACCCGCGAGCTGCCACCAAACGCAACTCACCTCGACCGCCGTCTGGAAGCCGCCCTCCAGGAGTTGGGGCTGGGCCAGTTTGCTCTGGACCCTGCTGCCATTAGTGACGATGAAAGCATGCTGGATGTGCCCCCGCCAGATGCCGATTTGTCGCCGCAGAGACTTCTGCCGCCTTCTGCAACCACCCCTAGTTGCGCCAAACCCGACGGAATATCTGTCTATGCCGATGTGCCATCTAGTAGCAGCGGATTTTGCCCACACAGGGTTAAGAGCACTCCCTGTGTCACGCCCACCATTCTTATCCAGAACTGCGACATTAGAGACAAGCAGCCTCACCAAGACAGCTCATCTACTGGCATCTCTTCAGTTGCCAGGCCGCCAACTTTTGCCACTGTGTCCCAGTCACACCGTCCAACACCCCGCCCTCCGCCACACTCCGCGTCTACGGATATGTAAATACCATTTGTGTGGTGGTATGTGTGGGTGTCACATAACCATCAATCTCTGCAATATGTTGTGGTTTATTTTACTCTGTCTTCTAGCTATGTTTTTTTATTTATGTTTGCGAGCTTATGGAAATCGCTGGATCTCTAGGCCATGTATAATTAGTTTTGTCTATTTAAGACGTCTAGCTGATTCAAGCAGCCAGAGCCTAGTCGCTGCGATCAGCCTCCTCAACATCATCATCGGGCTCCTTGGGCTCTTGGTCCTCACCCCACTGAATTGCATTGTCTGCGTGCGAGAGAATATATGCCACAGAATCCTCGTCGCGGATGTTCAGCGGCAGGAATCTCACCATGCTGAATTCGTCGATAAGTGTGGCAATTGCCTGATTCAACTCGTGGAATCTATTGTCCGTGCTCTTGTTCGCGTCATCCGCCAGCAGTAGCGGGTCGGGATCAAAGTACCTCTCCATTTTGTCCCTCAGCTCCTTCGAGACTAAATCCATCTTAGTCATCACGTTAATGTGTGGTATTTCAAGCATCCCCATCGCTGACGTTGCACTCATAACCCCCGCAAAGTACTTTGATGTGTCCTCGACAAATTGGCTCTCAAGGCAGTACACTCCTACTACCTGAAAGTTCCACTGCTGCAACAAATGTGCCACCTGCCGCATAATCGGAATGTGTGTGTACAGCTCGATCTGCCCGGGGCAGTCCAGAATCAGGTAGTCATCCTCGTAGTCGCCCAGCTGATCCTCCAACCAGTCTAGATTCTCCATCAGAAACTCAAAGCAATAAATAAGCCCACCGTTTGGCCCGTATCCCAGCTCGTCCATGACGTCCTCTAACGTGATAAGCTCGCGGATGTCGACGCTTGGCGGATATTCAAAGCGCTCCGCCGCCGGATCGAGATTCACAAGGTGCACCCGCCTTTTCGCCGCCTCACAGTGCTGCATAATAGTCTGGCAGTATGTGGACTACACATATGCTCTGCCAAAGGAAAGTTGTGGTGATATACAAGTCCGTGTCTGTGCTCAGTAGTAAAGCCGTGGACGACATTTAAGATACATGTCGGTAGTACTGCACAAACTTACCTTACCACTTCCCGCAGGACCCATGACTAGCTGGCAGTACCGACCCCTACATGCCTCACTCAATTTTTGCAAAAAAGAAGAAAAAAAAGCTGTCATTTAGCTTATTCGATCAACCTTCTATCTCTGCAGTCCTACTGCCAATGTACTTGTCGCCATTCTTACATGATACCGCTTCTTTGCTAAACGCTATTTATTTAATGCAAAAAAAAAGAGTACTAATAATTTGTGCACTCAAATGTGCAGTAAAGAGAGAGCACAACTACAGCACAACCCTTAAGAAGAGATTTTATTATCTTTGATCCCCCCCCCCAGCATCAAAGGCCAATCGATCAAATCCGAAAGCTCCTGGTTTTACAACTTCTATCCTTAAGCGTCAACAATTAGCATTTAATAAATATTTCTGAAAATCAACATGGAGCGCCAGGTTTTCGAAGCACTCCAGGGTACTCTATCTGTTGAAGATAGCACTCGCACGCAGAGCGAGCAGGCTCTGAACCAGTTGGAGCAGGACACAGCCTTTGCACTTGCCGTTGCTAATGTAGCAAGCGCTGAGGAGGCCGGAATTGCGGTGCAACAGGCGGCGGCCGTCCAATTGCGCGGATACATCGGACGCCATTGGAGTATCGGCTCTGTAAGATATGAAGCTGGACCCATCCCCAACCAAGAAACAAAGGCACAGGTCCGGCAGAAGGTGTTTGAGCTGCTTACCAGCAATAACAGTAGGCTGCGCAGCGCAGCGGCAGCAGTGGTGGCCAGCATGGCTGTGTACGATTGGCCTGACGAGTGGCCACAGTTGTTTTCGCAGCTTACAGGGTTGCTGCACGGCGGACAAGAGCAGACGCTGTCAGCACTCAGCGTCTTCAGCGAGTGGATTAACGGCGATATGTCGGAGAAGCAGCTGGATCACATCGGGTTGTTGATCCCAGATCTCCATCTCATATTTGCCAATGGTAATAAACACAGCGCCAAGGCGCGCGTGATGGCAGTAGGTGTCTTTAGTGACTGTATCGAGATCATCTCCAACATGTCTACTGTTAGGCGCGAATTTGTTGACGCACATGTGCCGCCCATTCTCGAGAAATGGATGGAACCAATACTGGCGATACTCAGGGAGCCCGTTGTGGGAGGTGGCGACCAGTCTAATATTCCGTTAAAGGCTGAATGCATCAAGGCGCTGGTGCGGGCCACAGTTGGTCTGCAGCGGCACCTGAGGCCATACGGTGCATCGATTTTGGAAACTTTGTGGCGACAGATTCAGGACCTACAGGAGCCATACCTACATGCCTTTGTCTATTCGGAAAGCGAGCATAGCGAGTCTGCCACAAACATGCTTGTGCACTGTAGTGAGGATGGTGATACGCAGACGGTAGATGGTTACCTATGCGGCATATTTGAGTGGATTTCGATTACAGCGGAAAGCAGATCTGCGAGGTCTCTCTTTGTGGCTGGGAACAAACCGACGTCGCTTATGCGCGGTCTTACCGAAAACATTCTGTGCTATATACAGATCACCACGGAGATTCTTGCAGACTGGGCGGATGACCTGGAGCTGTTTGTAGCAGACGAGGAGGAGGAGGGATATCGATTCAGTGTGCGTGTGTCGGCGCAGGATCTAGTTCAGGCGCTGGCCACGGCCTTTCCACAAGCGCTGGTTGTATCACTGAGTGACGCTGCACAAGCGCAGTCGGCAGTTGCTTCCCGACGGCGGCAAGACCAGGACGATTCCTGGTGGCTGGCAAGCGAGGCAGTGCTGTGTACGATTGATGTCGCGGCATCCGAAATAAAGAATGCAGCACAGGGTGGCGTCTTTGACTTGAGCAATATTCTGGACATTGACGTGTGGCCGTTAGCACAAAGTCCCCGCTTTCCGTTTGGCCAAGGGCGCGCATTTGTTTTTGTGTCATCCTTTGCACAGGCGCTTCCGCCAGAAGTTGCTACCGCATTTGTTAGCGCTGCCGCCGTCGCCGTAGCGGATCCCCAACTGCATCCTGGCGTACGGTTAAGTGCTGTGCGTGCAACCACAAAGTTTTGCCGCCACCTACCGCCCACCCAAGTCAAGCCACATCTGGGCTCATTTATTCGCGGACTCGCAAGCATCATCGCCCAGCTCAACGAAAATTCGGCTCACATTGCGCTGGATGCACTGCACGCTGCATTACGAGTTGACCCAGGCGTCACAGCTTCTCTTGAACCTTTGATTGGCGAGGTCGTCATGGATGTATGGAGAAGATACCATGCCGATGTTCTCCTGAACAGCCTTGTCGTCGACATTATCGAGGATCTAGCTGCGAACCCTCACGCTCGAGATGCATTTGCGCGCCGGGCTCTGCCCACTATTGGCTCTGCCATTTCTCACGCTGATGATACCATCATCATCGCGTCTGGTATTGATATGCTATGCGGTTTAATCAAGGGCATGCCATCGCCTATGCCCGAAGGCTACACTGATGCCATCTTTCCATCGCTTATGCGTGTAATCTCTATTTCCAGCGACAGTGAGGTGCAGCAATGTGGTCAGCTATGCCTCAAGTCCCTTGTGCAGAAAGACGCCGTCCGCCTTTCCCAGTGGAGAGATGAGCATGGCACATCTGGTCTGGAATTCATATTCGGCTTTGTCGCCGAGCTTATGTCACCTGAAAAGTCCGAATCTGCAGCACTTTTTGTTGGCGATCTAGCTTGCAAGATCGCTCAGCGGTGTACTGCCCTTGTTTCTGGCGAAACCCTTGCAACGCTTGTCCGCACCATAACTGTGCGCCTTGCCACTGCGCGCATGTCATCGTTTTCGGCTTCACTCCTGCCATTCTATGCGCAGCTTTCTGTCCGTCACCCTGATGCGTTTATCGATCTACTAAGTAGAATTGATTTAGAATCCCGCTCCGGCCTGCATGTTGTGCTCTCTGCGTGGCTTGCAAACTATCTGGATGTTCAAGGCTATTATTCTCGCAAAGTTTCTGCAGTTGGTCTAATGCGCCTGTTTGCCTTGGGAGATGCACGGATCAAATCATTCATGGTTCAGGGCGATTTAATTTCTAATCGCGCCAATTGTGACAAGATTATCACTCGGTCAATGTCGCGCACAAACCCCGACCAGTACACGACTATCCCAGCACCGGCCAAGATTGTAAAGTTGCTGCTTGCCGAGATGAATATCGATCTCGAATGCCACTTTGCCATTCATGACGGGAAAGTTATTGATGCCAATGTGGACGAAACTGGGATACTTGATGCTGACAGCGACGAAGAAGGCTGGGAGGATGACGGTGATATACATTCGTTAAATAGTATCGCTGATCCTGACAAACAGAATCTTCTGTTTGAGACGACTAATCGTGAGCTGCTTTTGAATGACTGTGAAGACACTGATTTTGACGACAATATCGATGAAGATGCACTGGCTGATCCTCTTTATCATCAGGATCTGAACGAGTCGCTTGGACTATTCTTTAAGCAGATAGTCCAGGACTCTCGACACGATTTTCATACGTCAATTGAGCCGCTACTTACCGAGGTAGAACGGGTTACGCTTGCAAAGATCTGCTCATAGCAACTGACTGTGTTGAGTAATATCTATGCCCTGGTCTTAACCCCAAATAACTTCACTTTTTTTTAGAACTCTTATGTTAGTTATTTTATGTTGTTCTAGTTAGCACTATTGAGACTAACACGAGATATATAACGCGTTGACTTTTGCTATTTATTGGAGCTTCAGCTGTTTAGGTGGTGGTACGGAAAGCGCCGCCTGTACATTGCCTGCTACGCGTCTGCGTTCAGAGAACAATGCGCTTGTCTGTGATGCTGTTTCCTGGATCCACGAGCCAAGCTCCGCTGCGTCTTTAAATGCGGCCTGTGTGCTACCCCCCGTGCGCGGAAGCTCAGGAGCTGTCTCTGAGAACACTGGGTCGCATATGCTGACTGGCACGTTAAGCAGAAGTGCGGCCTTTGCGTCATTATTCATCTTCTCGCACATTTGGTTCATAGTAACCAGCTGCGATGCAAGCAAAGAAGGTGGTCCCTGTCCAACCATCGCTAGTATATCAAAGAACTTGCTACCAGCACCTTCTAGCTGATCCAAATGCTGAAGCAGCATCTCAGCACCTTGCCTCTGCATATGATGCTGCTGTGCAATCTCGTTGTTACTAATATTCATGTCCAAAATGTATATGCTTCTATAATATACTCCTAACAAACAAAGGTAAAAGATATTGTCATACTCTAGTTAAGGGTGTTGCCATGCACAGCTCTTTAATCACCAGATCTGAGATTATGCAAGTATGGGGCAAAAAAGCGGGCTAACACGTACCAGATGATTCTACAAAGGACAAGATGTGCCCAAGCTACTGCGCCACCATCAAATCGCTTATTCTATGACCGGATGCTCGGGCTTCTTAACTCTCAGAGCACCCTCGGCTGGTAAATAGTCAAGCAAGAAAACCCACTGGATTTTTTATTCGGCACGCCGCCACTTTGTGGATTGTAACAGTACCCGATTTTCTGATAGAGCCCATGATGGGCGCCATAGCCTGTGGACACAGACATTGATCTCATTTGTGATCTAGTTTCTTTTCCATGCTAAAATAAATCTATTACCTCATCGTGCCGAGCGAGATAAGAGCAGCATCTGGTCGTGAGAGATTTGTCAGCAAACATTTTCTATTAGTATTACTGTTCTTAGCCACTATACTATAGGAAGGAAAAAGGCAAACCTATAGTTAGTGGTAATAAGTTGGGGTTTATTTCTTGAGTTTCTTAGAAGCATCTTGCGCCTAGTTTTTTTGAGTTAAAAAAGGTAAATACCTTAGTATTTTCAGCTAGTGAGAGCAGGTGGTGCATAATTCTCGCACAGTTGTTTGCAATGTCGCAGATTAAATCTGCGATCATGTCTAACAATGATGATCGGGCCTGATCTCTTTATAATAACATTTAGGACGGGTTCCTTGTTGAACCCGTGTTCTTTCTTTTTATAATAGTTGTTTCTACAAATATACACTTGTAGTCAGTGACTTGTTGAAAGCGGGAATTAAAACGCTAAGGAAATTGACTATACAAACAGAATAGTCTACACCCTTGCATCATTATGAGCAAGATGTTTCTTTAGTTTTACTTTGAACTAATATATTATTAACATAATAGTAAATAGCTGTATGGTTTTCTTACACTATAACCATATGATAAAGTATCTGAAGTCATATATTAGACTAAATAATAATTACCATCTTTAGAAAGCACTTTTTTGCATCTTTTGATCCATGTTTCAAAACATGCCTTAAAGCCCCTAGATGTCAAAATTTTTAGCTCATTTTGGCAAGCATATTTTACTTCTTCTAGATCAGTAATCTTCTCCTGTAGCTTGTTCTTAATACATGGAAATAGCCAAAAGTCATATGAAGCAAGTTTAAGTATATGTGGAGGTGCTTTGATAGTTTTTACCTTATTTTCATTAAAAAATTCTATAGTGAGCTTAGATGTATAAGCTGGTGCATTGTCCTGATATACCCTCAGATATTTCAGATCTAAATTTGGATGTGTTTTTATCCAATTATCTGCCATTGGTCTCAAGCCATGGTCAATATAGTATGTACTATTCACAGTGGATAATTCCTTTTTGAGAGAAGAAAATTAGAGCAAGAAATTTTTTACATGTGAAAGTAGGTCTGATCTGATCTTCTGGTATCTGATCATTAAGTACCCATTGTTTTGCAGCAGACCCTTTGCTGTTTGAATAAAGGTGCACATAAGATTTATCACAAGTTACAATATCATATATACTGTCGGTCTTAATAGTTGGATATATTATAAGAAAGTTTTTACAAAATGCAAGTTGTTCATTTTTTTTTGATGATCTGTCAGCAAATGGGGTACCAATTTATGCTGAACCATTCTGTTGCCCAATTCATATATCATGTTATTTCTCATTTTTTTGACAAACGGCCACACATGTGTGCTAGCTCCTATATATAAATAGTTGAGATGTCCTTTATTGCTCTGTCAATGTCACCAGTATAAAGATCAGAAATCTCCAATGAAGGCCTACCTGATTTAGCTTCATCTTCAAATAAATAATGTTCTGACTGAAAGTGACCAACTCAATAATAAACTGTTGATTTTGAAGGTGCCTGGTCGCCTAATACCTGACACATAGTTTTTATTATGTGATTATGTTCTTTGTATATAGAATGGCAAAAGAAAATTATAACACTTTTTTTGTAATTTAAAAGCTAGGGAAAAAAGGCCATGATTGAATCTCAGATGGGGTAAATTTTTGTGATAAATTCTTTCTAACTTTTTTGAGCTGTATGCTACAAAAATATAACTGATATGGCTATACTCGAGCCATAGTATAGACTATGGTTTTGGTAATATTTATTGCTTCTAGTAAAAAAATACCCCCAACTTAGAATACATTATCATATGGTTGTATTGTTTTCCAATCGGTTCATTGTTTGAACCCACATTCCTTTTTAATTCTTTTAGTTGTTTCTACAATATAGCTTGTAGTCAGTGACTTGGAGAGCCAAGGAACATTCAAGCTCTAGCTATTTAGATTATTACTTTCAGATAGTCTACAGCCGGAATACTAGTGCTATGTACTAATTTGCAGTTGTAGTTCTATGAGTTTAATAGAACTGTTGCTTCTACGTATGGAGTATGTTCCTAGCTCCCCGGGTTACTGACTACAGATGTATGTAGAAAACAACTAAAGAATGTAAAAAATGAATGGGGGTCCAACCATTGGACCCCGCTGAAAGACTGCTATAAAAACGATCGGGTGTAAATTCCGATCGTGTATCTTGTTTAGCATGCGCTCACGTGATCTTTAGTAGTTACGTGACACAGCAAACAACAGCAGTATTTTATAATATACGGAAAATGTTCTGAGGCCAGCATGCATCTACAGTTCAGTTGGCTTTACCAGTTCTTCTGTTAGAGAGCCCTGGCTGAACATAATACTTTTGAGGTAACTTTTCTATGTTGTGCTAAAGCACAAGTACTTGTGGATTAAATGGATATATTGTGGATGTATTTATTTATTGATGTACAACTGCTACTAATATGCAATGTTTTTCTACTGTTTCATTCTTTTTCACTGCCAATGACCTCTCTGACCGTGCATAAACAACACCCCCACACACAATGCAAATGTACTGCCCGAATGGTGCAAACCCACTATACCAACTTCTGCCAAAATAATTATATGCCAATGCTAATACTTTTGCAAATTACAGTAGCCTCAATGTCAGGATAAAGCTAAATAAAAGTGTACTGATCTGCTAGTCACTCCAATCTGATCCTGAATCAGCAGCCTGCCCACAGTATTCCTCATCACTCACAACATCTGCCCGACTAAGCATGGCATTGATAGCTTTTTTTGTATTGTCATACTGCTTTTCTGAAGCTGCAGCAAAAGTGTGCTTCCGAGCAGCCTCAGGAGGTGCTTCTGATAGTGGCACCATATCTGATGGACACAGATTAATGAGCCTAGGAGTTGGTGCTGCGCCATCAAGCCAAGCTAGTGTGTCCACTGATGGAGACTCGACATCCACTGTGTTTGGAAAAATGTCATCTTGGAAATAAGCTGGACGCTTTCTAGGAACACGAAACCCAACCAGCCCTAGTGACTGTGAGCTGAGGCGATAAGCCTGCATCAGCTCGCATCGAGAAATATCAGCATAATGCTTTGGAAGTACATCCATACCAAGGCTAGGATGTGCCGACTCGTATTTTGGAAGCACAACCAAACTGTCATCTACCAGCTCAAACGCATGAGTGAGACGACTGCCACGGTCATCAAGGTAAATAATTCTGCAATCTACATCAGTAAATGGTACAAGAACACCAGGGCCGATATCTATAGTCACGCTTGCCAAGGGTTTTGACAACATTTCAGCATCATAGACACAGAGCTGGCGCTGACTTCCAGAGCCAAATCCAGCAAGGCAAATACGACTGCTACCCAGCCATGCAATGCGAGATGGGCGGATGCTGTCCATTCCTGGGCCCTTGGCAAGAAGTTCTTGGCTGCGGACATCATATACACGTAACTGCTTGCTCTTCTTAGTTGTGAGGGCTATGCGACTACCATCAGGAGACCACTCAAATGAATGGATACCGTCCTGGGATTTCCCAACAATAAATTGTAGCAAAAGTCCGCTGTAAATGTATATAGAATATTCGTCAACCTCAGATACAAGCACGGCAATCACACCTTTGGCGCATGGATGAAAGCGGATCTGGTGAATTCGATCGGCTGAAATGTGGATATACTCTTCCAGCTCAAAAAGCGTATCGCCCTCCAACTGAGTGTTGGGAATACGCCACATCTGTAGTCGACCATCTATACCAGCTGTAGCTACAATATTCGGATCAAATAGATCAAACCCAATATCCACGACATCGGCGCCGTGAACCAAAGTAGCATGCTTATCAGGAACTCTTCCAGGCGAGTCGCGGCAGAGGACTGACACTTGCCCGCCGGCACCATTACAAGAGATAGCAACAAACTTGGATCCTACCTTCACAGGGCTGCTTTGCTGCGAAAAGCGCAAATTTGTGTTGGAGATATTGGTAAAGCTCTCAGACGGAGGATAAGTATATCCTTCAAGATACTTAAAACGCGCATAGCCAATCTGCGGCAGCTTCCAGTAGCGACTATATGGCACATGTGGCATATCTATCACACCAACAACGGCAGCAGGTATTTGCGACTTGGAAATCTCTGGTGTAATATTCTCCTTAATAGAAGACGTCTGCGTTCCAGGCGATTGGCCACACATAAACTCAGTATTATCAGCAACTGGCACCGCTTCTAAATGAGCAACAGATCCCACTTCCGGAGGCGCCTGCGCTGCATCCAACTCACACGCTTCAGTATTCAAAGCATATGCGCGGCGCAAGGCAGCAAGACTCTCCGCGGTCTTGGACGGATCAAGAGACATTTTAGGAATGTGCACAGGCTCTTGGGCCATCCATTGTGCAAATGACTGGGCAGGAAATGGTGCCTTTGTGTCTGGAAACAGATCGGCATGAAAGTCGAGGTAGGTCCTGCGAGGGACGACATTAGAAATGGGAATAATAGCAGCGCCCTGGCCTGTAATGGTGCTGTCCACAAGTGCGTGAATGCGTGAAATCTCGCCACGCATTACGTGCAGCTGGCGTTTAGGGAGAAGACCGCAGCCTCTAACCGGCGAAGGCAGCAGAACAGATCCCAGCTCAGATAACGGAGCAGCTGAAGACGGATCCCCATCAACCCAGCGAATTGCATTGTCGCCTGTCTCAACCAAATATGCCAGACGCGTGTCATCGTCGTACAAGGGAATCAGCGGCTTTGTGGATGGTTGAAGCTGAATGGACGACAGCGGTTGCGACATGTTGCGCTGGTCCCACATTGCCGCCGAACGCTCGCGTGTCTTTGTCTGGCCGGTGGTCAGCAAAAACGGCAGCTCGCCGGCCCATAGCGCACGCGTCGGGCGACCAGAGGCGTGAAACGCAGAGGTGCTTCCTACCGGTCTGCCATCCGAGGAGCCCGACTTTCTTGGATCATAAAGCAAGCAAACGCCAGCACGAGTACTCGCAGCCACCAATCGACCATCGCCCTGCAACGAGACAGAGTCGACACCACCCTGAATTGCGGCACTCCAGAACGCAGCCGTCTTTACATTACCTGCACTTGTATTCCAAAGGCATACTTTACCACTGTTGCTGGTGGCATTCGCTGCTGTAACCACGACGCTGGCAACAGTTGGGTGAAAGCAAGCGCTGACGCAGGCAGATGAGTAAGCGCTGAATTTATATACTAAGCTCTGATTCCTCCAAAGCCCCACGTTGCCAAGCTCATCAGAGGCAACTACCAGGCAATCGTCGTGAGTAGCTGTGTTGAAATCGAGTATACGGCCTGGCAGGGCGGATAGAATATTCGCGTGGGCGCCGACATTGCCGGGCTGAGCGAGATCAATCGCTTGCAACGCATTTCCGCTAGATGTTCTGGCGTACAGCGCGGCCCCATCGATGGCAAGGCCATTTGCGCCAACAGCGACGCTCGTGTCAATCGATAGCTCGCTATACCAGAGCTCGCGACCAGGCACTGCAGCAGTGGCATTTCGATACTTGTTGAATCTGCTGGGCTTGAAGGTCATGAGGGCAATGCAAGTAACTAGGCAGATGGGGAAACGCAAAGTGACGGTTTGGCTTATCCGCAAAAGCGGAGCTCAAAGAAGGCTTCTCCATGGCAGGCACATGACTTACGGTCCAAGCAGAAGCGATTCGCAACCCGTTGCAACAGACCAATCGCCTGCGGCACGCATACATCACAATGACGTCTTAAAGCCAGCACAGCCCACAGAATCTCGAAGCCCAGCCTCCAGGTGCTGCAAGTAGGACCAGTGGGCTACCCGATGCTCACCGTGCAGCGCGCCCCCACAGCACTGGCGTCAAGTAGACAGCGGCAGACGCAATCCACAGCGAGGCCGTCAGCAAAACGAGTACCCGGGTCAGCAGGCGCTGATCGCTTGAGGCAAGTTGGGCAGAGACACATTGACAAGTTGGGCCGAACCTGGCACGACCAGCACGTGGTGCAGGCACACAGGCACAGGCTGCTTATCGGAGCTGCCGTTGTTGAGCGTGGACCTCTGCACCATCTCACTGTATGCTACTGCAGTTTTCCGCAGCTCTCGCAACACGCTCCCTTTTCTTGCTTGTGTTGCCCGCCACCATGTCTTTCTTTGTTTCCTTGGACTATCAGTTGCTTCTGTGCTGCTCCTGCCCCTATATTTATTTTATTTTGCTACACTCTGCATTTCTGCGCTGCATTTCCGCCGCTGGCCTGCTCGCGCTCTTCCAGCCCCACTACCACCTGCTCTGCTTGCTGGAGAGAGCTACGTTTCACGCTTTCCACACATACGTCCACAAAACTACAACTCTGACTTCTTCTATTGAGTATGGCAAAGTCCAAGATCCTCGTAAAAGCCGCTGCAAAGCCTGCCACTGGTCCAGACCACCCCGAGCCCACAGCGCGCCCACGCACCGCCGGCGGCGAACGGGGGCTCTTGCGTCGATTTCGTCTTGGTCGCATACTTTTCGGCGCCGGTCCGGACGCCGGTGCTCTTGTCCGACGCGATGGGCTGCAAATTTTTCGTACAAACTCAGTCCATGCGCCAGCGCCGGATCTCCCGCATATGCCAATGTCGCCGTCCGTTGAAAGCGCGCAAACCCTCGCACACTCACCCCGTCGGGGCGCTATGCGCGTACCTACCGAGAATTACACAGACAAGCGCAAGAGCCACTACAGCATGTTGTCCAGGCGATCCTCAGCTCCGGATGTCGCCGAGATTACACGTCGTCTCAGTAGGCACACAGAGGAGGACTTCACCGTGCCCGCCGAGCCATCGCACGCTGCGTCTTCGCAGCACAACCTGTCCGCTAATGCGGCGCTGCTGTCACTGCAAACTTTTAAGGCGTCAGCTGGACAATCTTTGATTAGCAATCGGCATCATGGCTCCACCAGCAGCAGCCACCACAGCAGCAGCGCAGATGTGGAGTCCGCGCCCAACATGACCAGGGCTACGCTTGTGTGGAAGGATCCCCAGCCGCCGTCGCTTGAAACGCAACCTGCATCGGTCACAACAACAACATCGACTTCGTGCTCGTTGTCAGACTCTCCAGCATTACCTTCTGAAAATGTAGACGAGGGCAAAGATTACGCCGCCGCTTATATGATGGGTCCAAAGACACTCGTGGATAATGAACAGAACTCGCGCCACAGCCTCAATTTGAACGCCACGAGATCTCCGCCACCACAATCCCGGTCTCCTCCCCCGCCAGCCTCACCCAAGATGGTGCTTCCAACAACGGTCAATACAAGTTCTCCATGGCCGTTGCCGCCCCTGCCTACGTCGCCACTTCCCGTATCACCCACGCAACTCCAGGAGCCTTTTGTAAACACCACTACCATTTCCACGACACAGCTTCCTCAAAGCGCACATGTGTGCGCTATTCCAGCGAACAACATGGGTCCTATTCCACTGCGCCGTCGCAATGTATCTGAACAGGGTGGTTTACAACAGTATCGTCCAAAGTCGCTTTATGAACGTCCATCATGCAGAGCGCTGTCTGCTCTACATCGCGAGGTTGGCGGAAGTGCAGCTCCACAGGCATCATCGATTTCCTCTGCAAAGTCGTTTCTCATGCTAATTGCGTCTTCTAATGGCAACGGCGCAGCCGGCTCCGCGGCAAAGTCGAATAGCCTGACCAATGTTACACACGAGCCGCAGAGCTATCCACCACACAGCCATCCCAGCACGTCTACCTCTATTCCTGCGATAGCGACAGGATTTGAAACAGCGCAGGACTTAGAGCGGCAGCTGCATAGCACCACAGGGGACACGTCGGCAGCCAGCAGGGTATATAATATTGAACGATGCGCACAAGAGGACACCGAGTCATTGGCGTGTGGCGTTTCTCCAGTATCACCGGACGTATCAAGCAGCCGGTCGCTTCGAGCCCGGTCTAAGCTAGCTGGAGTTGGTATTCGACGTGCATCTACCTACATGTGGAACCGTTCGAGTGTTTTTGTGCGGACCCTGTCAAGCACGGACGAGCTTCCGGGGAGCAGCTACCCCCTGCAGCAACCAGGCTCTAGTGGTGGCGTCTGGGAGTCCGATATGGACACTGGATCCACGAAAACCGATGACAGCGCCAGTCAGAATGGCGCAGCGGCACTACCTACGCTGGCGCTGGCTTACCAGATAAACTGTGCACCGAAGCCGCCCGCTCTCCCACCTGTAGTCCCGCTACGCCCGTCTAAAAAGTCACCAGCGGCGATGCGTCTGCACGCGGCACGCGAGCTGGTTATGACAGAAAAGAATTTTGTGGACAACCTGTTCATTATAAAAAAAGTGTGGATGGAGCCCGTGTTCTCCTCAGCCAACTCACTTAAGCCGATCATTCCGTACCAAACAGCACGGGTTATCTTCTATGGTGTTGCAGCGCTGCACGCTCACGCTAGTCGCTTTTATCGCGAGATGGACTTTGCCTTGGGCAGCTACGAGCGAGTCCAACAGCCTTCTGAGCCTGTAGAGGATGATGGTATGCGCATAGGCGCGCTGTTTCGTGCGAACGATCGTCACTGGTCAGATTTTATTGCTTATGTGCGCAATTACGGCGCAGCGGTTGGCTGCCTTAAGCAACTACAGGACTATAAGCCATATTTGCGTTACCATGAGGAGTGCATGTTTCAGAAACGCACAAGCCGCCAGTCGCTTAAGGATCTTTTGATGCTCCCCATCCAACGCATTACGCGATACACGCTGTTGTTGAAGAACATCCTCAAACATACCCCAGCGGTGCATAGCGATCATATCGATCTCTGCCGCGCGGTTAAAAACGTGACCCACTTTGCGACTATTGTCAATGAGTGCCGCCGCAAGCAGGAAGAAACTTACCGCACTGCCGAGGTTCTACGCAGCATTGGAAACTGTCCGCCCCTTTATTTCTCGGAATCCCGGTTATTCGTTGCCGAATACGCTGTGCGAGAGCTGATATCGCGCCTACCAACACGACTGATGCTGTTCTCCGATATGCTGATTGTTGCCCAGGCTCCTGCACATGCCATGCTTGACGACACAGGTAGCGTTGGCGCTGAGGCCGTATGGACATACTACGGCTCTGCGTTACTGGACGAAGTCGAGGTCCAGAATGCTGACGAGAGCACAAACACGCTGATCACCATTCTTTCACTGAACCGCAACTCTGTGTCGGTCAATAATTTTGACTCCTCCAGTCGCCGCTCCCTACCCTTTGGTTCTGAACAGTCTGCCAACATTAGCTCTACGTCTGAGCCGCAGAATCCGGTTCAAAACGGCTCTCAATGTGGCAGCACCGATACTAGTGATCATGCTGATTCGCACGGCAGATCAAGTGCTAGAAACCATGGTTCAGGACTGCAGGATGCTTCTTATGCTGGTGCTGCCTTGAAAAAGAAAAAGTCAAAAAACCGGCGTGGCATCCTTAATACAGGCTCGCGCGACAGCATTCCAGACCACATTGCCGCACTTTCGCACTCAACGTTCCCCAGTCCTGTTCCTGCGCCATCTCATCTTGAGCGCACGCAATCACGTTTTTACAGCACATCACCTAGCCCTGTTACCGATGTTTTGGTGGATCGCGATGTCCATCCTCCGCCTATCCAGCGCCCAAAAACAGCTTCAGGATCGCATAGCACCAGTAGCAGCACGCTGGTGGGGCATGGCGGTCCGCTGCACTCCTTTGATCTTGCACCCCCATTCCGCAACCAGCTTCAGGATGCTTTTTCTAATACTATAAGTGGTACGCCAGTCGGTGTGGCTGGCCGCACCGATGCTGCAGCTCTTCGCTCGACGCATCTTACGCTCGTAATGCAGCATGCAACATCGATAATGCGCAAGCAGTTTGTTCGGGCGCTCAAAGACACCACTGCTACATTCATTCATGACACCCTCAGCCTAGGCGACTCTGATGCTGCATCAATTGCTACTCATCTAGTTGGCGACTCTAGTAGTGAGGTTCTTAATCTTCATCCTTTGTAGCGGTCTATTTTTCAGTGTGCTATAATAATTATTTGTTCCTGACAGTGTGGCATTTGCGGATAGTATTGAGTCGGAGTGCTAGTGATGTGCGAGCAGCAGTTAAAACAAAAATAAAACTGGCCCAGCAACATCATCTAACATATAACATTATCTGGAGATATTGGACATATTTTATTGTTTTCCTCTGATTTAAACTAAATAAACACAAATAGTTTCTAATGTAACACTATGCAATGCGAATAAAAGAATATTAAAAAAAAAACACAAAAACAACTTTCTAGAAACAAACAAGAATCATGTTTTGTCGTAGACCAGGCGATCAGTGCCTGGCGCAACTAATTGGCGAGACTTCTTCATCCTAGCATTTGATATATGCTATGTTGTGATAGGGCACAAGATAACATATTAGAGACCATATAAATGTGGTCTCTACAAGATTTTCAAGAAAGCGACTTTAGTTTATTTTCAATTGTAACAATCAGCAAAGAAGCATTGGCTAGCCTTCACGAAACACATTATTGAAAGGTTGGATCTTTTAAAACCTAAATAGAAAATTATATCAAAGGATTGTAAATATGACCTCCATGCACAAGTTATTATAACTACAAGTTAAAAGCCGCTCGCTTTGCTTTCACAGACTTTTAACTTGCGCCAGCAGCGGGCTTTCTTTATTATTATTATTATTAGAAAACCCAGTGGTTAAAACGCTTGAGGCGCACAAAAGACTCAAACGCCGTTTAGGCTCCTGCGAAGCTACAAACTTTGTTTTTGCCTTTTACATGCCTCTGCGCTAATGTTTGGTAATCATAGATAATATATTAACTTAAAAGAATTATTTTTAATATTCTTACTGAGTGTCTTGTGCGCAATTAGACTGATCAACCAAAGTTTGATCAACAGCTATTAAGAATTATAATACAAATATAGAAGTCCCAATTCCTGGCAATGTTAACGTAAACTACTGCTTGTGTAAAAGTGTTGTGTATATTCCATATATACAATTTTTAATAAACCCCTTTTAAAAAACCCTTTAACCCCCTATTTAAATCCCTGTTCAAACCCCCAAAACTAAACCCCCTAAAATTAAACCCCAGTAAACGTCTACAACTGAGTGTATGCATATATCTGCAACTACATAGGTCGTAATGCTTGCATAAACATTTCTGGGTTGTTTTTTTAATAAATGTATTCATATAATTTTGATCTCATTTAAATATTTTATTTGCTTTGCTCAGTAATATGTCACGGTAGCAATAACAGCTACACTTTCCGCTAATAGCAATGTTTTTTAATTTAAACTTGTTGTATATAGTAAGCATAAATAGTTGACAATGTATCACTGCATATTTAATATTTTAGATAAATTATCATTAATAACAAATTTAGAAATTATTTGGAACAGCAGTTTTTTGGAATTTATATTAAGCTTCAGCTTCTCTTTAAATGTGCTATATAGAAAGTTTTGTCTTTTTGCTAACTTATTTAAACTAAATTAAACTTAAACCACATTCAAATATTTATATAAAATATAACAAAAAAAAAATATGAAAAACTTGAACTTGTTGTAGACTCATCCAACGGCCATGCATGTGGCTAGAGTCTACAAACATGTGGGCTTATCCTTGGGCCTTTGCCCGGCGGAATTTGCCAACACTAATGGATCTCTCTTTTTTTTCACCTTTTCATAGTTTCTATAGTTATTTACTTGCTAATACACAGCCTAGGATAAGGAATTGGAACTAAGGTGTTTAATGTAGTTATTATTCTGATCTATTTACAATAGACATGTTCACATATTAGAGTGTGTGAATCTGATTTCAATATTTCAGGATTTTTTTTTGCCTTTTCAGCAGCTGAGTGGCCCGCAGATCAGCCAGAAAGACAGGCTGGAGGAGCATGCTTTTATATTCGGAGTAACCACAGAAATCTTGTAAGTAATCCGAACATGGGAATGCATCCTGTCAACGGAAAGCATATAAGTATTGCTTTCTTCGACATTTGTGGTATTCGTATTATTTCAGCATATGCTTTGCAAAACTTACCTTGCGACAGATTACTGAAGTAATCACCGCTTATCTTCCATGCAAGAACAATCTCAGCTGTATTTTGGCTGGGGATCTTAATATTGATTTGCTTGCAGAGAGTCAGGGTCAACGAGATGTGCTTGTTGGATGGCTAGGCGAAAAAGGGCTGATCTCTTTGCTATATCCTAATGCAGTGATGATAGATTCACACACTCAGATTGGCAATATTCTTACCAATATGTCCAACACAGACGCAGGTTTACACATTTCTTTGTCCAAGGACCATTATCAGCCGCTGTGGTTGCACTTTCCATGTAATGGCCTCAACACTTGATTTCTTTTAATAGACTTTTAATTTTCTAGTAACATTAATTCAAAATATGAATGCAAATATTGATAGCTTATTGAAACATTCATTCAAAACATAACAAAAATATTAAAATATTAAAAATGTCTAAAAAAAACCATAAAAATATTAGGACGATAAAAACATTTATTTGCAACATCATAAGAATATGAACACTGAAAACATTTATTCGAAACAGCAAAATTAATGAGCATTAAAAATGTTTATTTGAAACATAATAAAAGATATATTTTTCTTAAAATCAAAAATAAGGCGCCCCACCTAATAATAAAATCCTGCCATGAGCAGGCGGCAAAGCCGCCATCGCGAAGTAGGGCAGGATTAGTCTCACCATCAACAGATTAATAAATAATCCTGCCGCCATGAGATTAAGCAGTGCATACCCATGAAGTGTCCATTGGTCATGCTGAAGGCATAGCCAATGAATCTGGCGCCGCCAGGTGTCGGATTGTTTAAAAACAGTACAGCAGTGCCGTAAGAGTATTTTAACAACTTTCACTCTCTTCTCCCTCCATCGCGTGTTTACCTTCTTTTTGTGCACTTTGTATTGCCGTAATCTATATTTTTTGTTTGTTTCTTTGCTTTTGCTTTATATCGCATAAAAACACGCGTATTAGCAATTTGCTTAGGTGAACTCATGGATCCAGAACACGAAGCAAGGACGCCGGAGAATACTTCTGCACCACTGGAAACGGCGCCTGTGCTTGCGCCGGCAGCAGTGTCTAAGCCAATGGTGCCGGTATACTCTGAAGGACCTAGTGAGGCATCAGAGTCTGTTCCACCTAGCGGTTACAGCACACCTCTTGCACTCGAGCCAGCCAAGCCATTGGATCACATGCAGGCAAAACGATTTGCGTTTCTCCTTGGCCAGACGGATGTGTTTGCGCATTTTATACAGGACTTTATTAAGGACGAAAATTTAAAGGCAGAAATAAGCAGGCAGCTAGAAAGTAAAGAGAGCAAGGAGGATGGAACACAGTCCTCGCGTAGACACCGCAAGACCGAGAAGGAAGAGGATGCTGAGCTGCTTCGCGAGGAGTCTCCCGAGATGGTTGATAGGCAGTTGGTGTTTACAGAATCGCCATCGTATGTTACGGGAGGAACAATGCGCGACTATCAATTGCGCGGTCTAAACTGGATGATCTCACTTTTCGAAAACGGCATTAACGGGATTCTTGCCGATGAGATGGGACTAGGGAAGACACTTCAGGTGATCTCATTTATTGGATATCTTAAGCACTTTCGAGGGATCCGTGGGCCTCATCTTATCGTTGTGCCAAAGTCAACACTACAGAATTGGAAACTCGAGTTCAACCGGTGGGTGCCCGATCTTGGGGTTTTTCTTCTGCATGGAGATAAGGAGGCACGGGCGTCTATATTTGAAAAAGAGCTGCGACCGAACGAGTTTAATTGCTGCATCACCACATACGAGATGTGTCTTATTTGTAAGAATGAGCTGCGCAAGGTCGATTGGGAGTATATTATTATTGATGAGGCACACCGGCTGAAGAACGAAAACTCGATGCTTTCGAAACTTGTGCGGATTTTTTCATCCCGACGCAGGCTATTGATTACGGGCACGCCGTTGCAGAACAACCTACACGAGCTCTGGGCGCTGCTTAACTTTCTTCTACCCGACGTGTTTGGCTCGTCAGAGGTATTTGACGAGTGGTTTGAGAAGGGTGATGGCAACCAGGAGCAGGTAGTACAACAGCTGCACAAGGTGCTACAGCCATTTCTGCTCCGCCGCATCAAGAGCGATGTGGAACACAGCCTGCTTCCGAAAAAGGAGATCAACTTGTACGTTGGGATGACGCCGATGCAGCGCACGTGGTATCGCCGCATTCTCGAGCGCGACATTGTGGCCATTAACGGCGCATTCGGGAAGAAAGAGGGCAAGACGCGTCTGCTGAACATTGTCATGCAGTTACGCAAGTGCTGCAACCATCCCTATCTTTTTGACGGCGCTGAGCCTGGACCGCCATTTACCACTGACGAGCACCTGGTCGACAATGCTTCAAAGTTGGCCGTTTTGGACAAGCTGCTTGCAAAGCTTCGGGAGCAGGGGTCGCGCGTACTGATTTTTAGCCAGATGAGCCGCATGCTGGACATCCTGGAGGACTACTGCATGATGCGCGGTTACAAGTACTGCAGACTTGATGGCTCCACCGACCACGAAGAGCGCGTAGAGTCTATTCAGGACTTTAATCGGCCGGATAGCGACAAGTTTATCTTTCTCCTTACCACGCGCGCGGGCGGCCTGGGTATTACGCTGACGGCTGCAGACACAGTGTGCATATACGATAGCGACTGGAATCCGCAAGCGGATCTCCAGGCCATGGACCGTGCTCATCGTATAGGCCAGACAAAGCAGGTGTACGTATACCGATTTATTGCCGAGGATACCGTGGAGGAAAAGGTGCTTGAGCGAGCAATGCAGAAGCTGCGCCTGGACCAGCTAGTCATTCAGCAAGGCCGTTTAGCACAGTCCTCGAAGGGTGCAACTCGGGACCAATTATTGGAGATGGTTCAGTTTGGCGCCGGCGGCATGCTTAGCAGCAACGATGGTCGTGTCAGTGCCGCGAACTCGCGTGCTGCTAGCGGTTCAGGGACCCCTGCTCTTTCTGAAGGGGACGAGGCAGCAGCCAGCATTAGCATCGAGGAAATTCTGCGCAGAGGCGAGAGCCGCACACACGAGCTGCAGAGCAAATACGCAGACATGGGCCTGGATGATCTCAACCGCTTCGCGAGCGAAAGCACCTCGACCACTCAGTGGGAAGGCGAAGATTATGCTCGTAAGCGTCGGGCAGCCGAGATAAGCCAACTGTGGATTCAGCCAGCCAAGCGCGAGCGCAAGGTTAATTATGCGGTGGACGACTACTACCGCGAGGCACTGCGACAGGGTTCCAAGGCAGGAGGCGCGTCTCAGCGCGCACCGCGTCCTCCTAAGCAGATGCACATTTACGACTTTCAGTTCTATCCTTTGCGTTTGCAAGAGCTATTAGAAAAGGAGCTGCTGGCGTACCGCCGTGCAATTGGCTACAAGGTTCCAAAGCCAGAGGATGACAGTGCATACGCTCAGAATGAAGAGGCGCGCCAAGAGGAGCAGGCAAAGACCGACAATGCCGAGTCACTCACTGACGCGGAGATTGAAGAAAAGGAGACGCTTTCTTCTCAGGGGTTCGGAAGCTGGAATCGACGCGACTTTTACAGTTTTATGCGTGCGCTCGAGAGCCATGGCCGCGGCAATATGGATCTTGTTAAGCATGAAGTTGAGGGAAAGACACCAGCGGAGGTGGCGGCTTATGCAAAGGTGTTTTTTAAACGCTACAAGGAGCTACCAGAGGCTGATCGTCTGGCTGCACAGATTCAGAAGGGGGAGCAGAAGCGCGCAAGGCGTAACGAGATACAGCAGCTTCTGGAGTCTAGGATTGGCGAGTGCAAACAGGACCCGCTCCGCCACTTTAACATTCCATACGGCTCTGGTGGCTCTACGGCTAGAGGACGTGTGTACACCGAGGATGAGGACCGCTTTCTTCTTGTCTATCTTGCGCGCATAGGCATTGCCAGTGACGATGTCTACGATCGCATTCGTCAGGAAGTTCGCCTGAGCCCAATTTTCCGCTTTGACTGGTTTATAAAAAGCCGCAACACGCAGGAGATCCAAAGGCGATGCCAGACACTGGTTGGCCTGCTTGAGAAGGAGTCTCAGGGCGCAAAGGCAGTGCGCAACGGTAGGATGGATGACAGGGATTAGCGCATGTCTCTGCCATCTTTCTTTTCTTTTCTTCACTTTAGCTAAAATTCTGCCACAGGACAGGATATTTCTATGCCTAACTTTTTTCAATTTTTAATCTTTCTTGCTTGTTTGTGCAAACGCCATGAGCTAGATGCAGAAGCCAGCATTCAAAGCACATTGATCAGCAATAGCATGCGCGCAAGGCCATAACAGGTACGTGACATGGGGGTGGGGTAAGGTGCAGAGAAACACCATACCGATGCTTTGCACTTCTATTGGTAGCTCAGACTCGGACTACAAATTTTGCCCCCCCCCCCGCACACACAACAGCAATACTGTCTTGTTGTCCTGACACGGACATGAAATACACTTTCTCTTTTGTTGCTGTAGAGGACACACTTGTATATGCTACAGCTACGTGCCTGGCACACCGGGAACTTTCGCCGCATCGTGTCGCGGGCATTTACAACGCACCAAACGGCACACACAGAGCTATATGATGTCGTGATTGTAGGTGGAGGTCCGGCAGGTTGTGCACTGGCTGGCGTACTTGGATCGCTGCGCGTTTTAGCTGACAAGCGTATCGCGCTTGTTGACCTGGGAAAACTAGGTAATACACAAAATTGGGAGCCGCCAACGGACAGGTACCTCCCCCGTGCCCTACAAATTACCGCCAGCAACAAGCGCTTTCTGGACAGTCTCGGCCTGTGGCACCGGTGCCACACCGATCGTGTTCAGGAGTGCGACCGCGCAGTTGTTACCGATGCGCTTGGAGGTGGGATGGTTGATCTAGAGGCTGTGCAGTCAGCACCAGCACCGGGAGTCACCAGTGTAGCGCACATAATCGAAACGAAGAACCTTGTTGGCGGGATTCTACGATCGCTTAACCAGAGCTGCTCAGGCGTCGAAGTTATTGAGAGGGCTCGGGTCGTTGACATCAAGGCTGCTCCAACTGCGTCTATGACCCAGGCGGAGGAGTGGCCAGTGGTTACACTATCGGATGGACGGCGGCTACAAACAAGACTGCTTATTGGGGCCGATGGCGCAAGCAGCTGTGTGCGCAAGTATGCAGGTATTGGCACGTATGGCACTGACTACGCGCAGCACAGCCTTGTTGCTACGCTGTGTCTGGAGCACATTAACCATACAGCCTTTCAGCGCTTTCTACCTACAGGCCCCATTGCGCTGCTTCCATTTCCTGGCGGATTTGCCAATCTGATCTGGTCTCTGGATTCGGAGCTCCTTGTGCCCCTGAAGGCTGCCTCTGAACGGGTTTTTGCTGACCTGGTAAATGCCGCCTTCCGCTTATCTTCCGCAGAGATGCGGCGCTTATTTGACATGCTTCGCCAGGGTGCGCACGAGGACGCTCTCAGGGCAGAGATCGAGTGGCGGCTGTCGTTATTTGCTCAGAGCAACGCGGGATCGAGCGCCCAGCTGCCGCCTTGCGCAGCGGCGATATCGCCCCGATCTCGCACATCGTTTCCCCTTCGCATGCGCATGGTAGACAGCCTCTTTGGAAGCCGGGTTGCGCTAGTCGGCGATGCGGGCCATGTGGTGCATCCACTCGCTGGCCAAGGCCTGAACATGGGCCTTGAGGACATCCAGTGCCTATCTCGCGAATTGGAGCTGGCAGCTATTGCGGGCGAGGACATTGGCGCGCCTGCCACGCTTGCGCGCTACAACCGTCGCCGGTATGCGCGCAACCTCGCGATGCAGGGGATTGTCGATAAGATCTGGCACGTGTTTGGTACCCATTCTGGCCCTGTTGCCGCTGCGCGCTCCCTCGTTATGAATAGTCTGGACCGTTTGCCAGGAGCGAAATCCCGCCTGGTTAGTACCATGATGACCTAACCGAGCCCAAGGCATGTGCCTGCCCCACTGTTGCTCTGTGGGCGCGTGCATGTATGCATGAGTGGAAGTAGAGGCGCAGCAACTTTCTATTTTTGACGCCTGAAAATTATTTTCTCTTTGCTGTTATGCGCTTTTAAACCCCCTACACTCTGAAACAACTTGTAACCTTGCAATTCTTCTTTTTCGACATACGAACCAACACACTTAAGTGCACCCGGTATACGCACGAATTAGTAGTAATGGACAGCGAGGGTGCCACTCAAGGTAAGGCGAAATCAGCAGCCAAGTGAAAAGACTACCACTACGACTTTCCGGCTGCTAATTCCCCCGACCACTCGTCTGCGCTAATGCTTGTGACTTGGATTTACGTTACGCGCCTTTACGACTTGTAGAGGAACAGTTGCGGTCGGCCTGCATCTCGGACCAGCCCGACATGGTCAAGCGGCTTCTAAATGGACACCGGCCTGTAGACGTAAACTGCATAGATGCTGTGGGCTTCACTCCGCTACACTATGCGTAAGTGACACTCTATCTTCATTATACATAGTTAACTGGCTGTGTCAAGTTTATAGCCAAAGGTGCGCATGGATATATTAGTGTGCTGACTAATTTCAATTCCCTTGCTGCATATTTTTGTTGTTTGCTGCGACCGATAGTGCACAGAATGGAGCTGTAGAGTGTGTAAAGCTTTTGACCAAAGTCCCAGGTATCAATCTGAATATGCAGGATCGTATGAACAGGAACACGCCGCTACATATGGCTTTTATCCGCCGAGTTAGTCCAAAAACTACACTGGAAACTGTTACTTTGCTTACAAGGGGCGGCGCAGACCCACGCATTGTCAACAAAATTGGCCAGCGTCCCAGAGACTTTACTGATGAGAATAATCCGAAAGACCAGGAAATCCGGCGGCTGCTGCTGCAATCAGCCCTAACAATCGGATTACTAGAAAGCAAAGCACATCATACTAATTTGCAAACGTCTGCTCATGACAAGGACGATGGCACTGCGAGTGACTCGAGTGGATAAGCTACACGTTTACTACAGCTAGATTTACAGTAAAATCACTTGGTCGCATCTGTAGCCTTTGTTAAGAGAATATTGTTTATTCATTTTAGCGAAGAAGTAGGTTGGAAAAATGTGTAGTGAGGCAGCAAATGTGTGAAAATAATATTAGTATTGCTACTAGGTAGCGATGAGCAATGAAGGCTTGCGAGCAGCAGTTTGGCTGACACTGCGCAATGGAAGTAAGATAAGCCTTGCCGTACAAGCAGGCCAACTATGTCATGCATGTGCAGAGTGGGTTAGCATGAGCTAGTAGCGCAGACATAGCCCCCATCCGAGTTGACTACAGATGAGGCCTCGGTGTAGATGTGTGTGGTGTACACAACATCATGGTGATCACAGTCATCGTCATTGTCGTGGTGGTGGTGGTGGTGACGGTGATGGCGATGGTGGTGATGGTGGTGGTGGTGGTGCTTCCTGTTGTGGTCGTCTTCATTATTGCATTCTTCGTGGCTCTCCTCGTGGTGTTCTTCACGGCTCTCATCATGGTGCTCACGGTCATGATGATGGTGCTGGTGTTCTTCATGGCACTCCTCATGGGAATCCTCATGGGAATCCTCATGGCACTCATCCCCATCCTTGTGATGCCTGTGGTGCCTGTGACCCCTGTGGTGCTTATGATGGTGCTTGTGGTGGTGGTGGTGGTGGTTCTCCTCCTCCTCCTCATATGGGTTCACCGTCAGCGTAACAGTGGGCTCACAATCATTGCCCCACCTGTCGTTGTCATCACAGCGGTCAGAGATGGTGGCTGCAGGTCCATAGCCAACAGAAGTAATTGTTTTGCATGGGTTAACAATAGTGCAGGTCTTGACTTCTCCTGGGCGGATACAAGTGAGAGTCACAGGAGACAGGTGGCAAGTCTTGGTGCAGTAGGTCGGTGGGTCAGTAACAGTGACTGTGTACCGGCTGCCAGGGCAATGGATGGTTTCAGTAGTGTCAGGGTCGTGGACAGTACCAGTGATAGTGTTACCAGGCCTGGTGACAGTGCATGTGGCGCCAGTGCCCCAGACTGTGCTTGTGACAGTGGGACCAGGGATGAACACAGTGATAGTAGAGCCGGGAAGGACAGAAGTTACAGTGTCATTCGGTTCCTGATATGAGCCATTGCAGCCATAGCTATCGGCACCGTACTGTGAAGATGGTGCAGCAACATCGTAACCGCTATTGTTGGGAGCAGTATCATAGCCATAGGCAGGTGCAGCATAGCCATAGGCAGGTGCTACATCATAGGCATTGTTGTTCTGATAATCGAACTGGGCATCAGCAGGTGCAGCAGAGGCAGCAGAGGCAAATGCAAGGAGAATACCGAATGTAGCCTTCATTATTATTATTATTTCAGAAAATTAACAGAATTTAGGGATTAGTAGCAGCTGCGCTGGAGTTGTTCTAAGTAAAATGATTATATGTTACGATATGTGTCTATCAAATGTGCAGATATGATTTAAACTTATGAGCTGTTACCCACAGAATGAGGATGATGTTAATGGCTGGAACTGACCACTGTCGCCACGACATGGGCTATTTAAGCACATCTCGATCTTATGGAAAACAGCAACTTCTGCTTATCATGCACTTGGCGTCTTCCAGCACTCTGTGGGTAAATTTTGAGCCTGGTTACTGTTATTGAGAGTTAATGAGTTGCGGGATATGCGGCTGGGGAACAAAATACAAAAGTGTGAGTAAACTGCAACTGGGGGACTTGTCGCACAAGGTATTACTCACTTGTAAGAAAGACAACCATGAAGGCAAAACCAATTGTATAACATTGAATGGCTTTGAAAGAGCGGGGAAGTGTAAAAGTGATTTGGTGTTCAGCAATACCCCTCTGCCTCACACAATGGAATATGAAACCCTGGACAGTAACTTATAACACAGGTAGGTACTCACACTCAATATCAATAGTAAGGTTGTAGCAGAATATGTGTTTGATGCAGGCCACAACTTCACTCTTTTACCTCGCTGTGCTATCTCCACACACACACACACAAAAGACTGGTCTGACCCCAGAGGCTCATAGAGGTACTTGAGACCCCGCCGACTCACTTAAAGCCCTTACCTAACTACACACAATGTGTCAGTGCACATCATAATGTGCTTCGGTGAGGCCGGCTGTCCCTGCGATCGCAGGTTGCTTGGTCAAAACATTAGTTTAAGTTTGAGTCAGATGTTAGTTGCAGCTACTGCTTTCATAGTAAGATGGTCTCGCTCAGATCAATATTATTGAGGCTTTATTTTTGAATTCTTTTCAGCAAGCAACAGAAGGTCAGTCTTGGCAACAAATGTGTTAATGGCCTGCTTCTTGCACTCATCTTCAACAAGCCGAAGCTTCATGGGCCCGTTTAAAGTCCAGCGCATAAGCGTCGGAATACGACCCAGCATAATGTCCTTCCTATGGCGGAAGATGTTGGTTGGGCTGGTTAGGTTGGAAGCACGGTCAACCGGTACCTCAAGCAAAATTGCATTCTTAATGTTGGCAAGCGCGGAGCGCACTATTGGGTCGGCAATGACGCAGTCAGGACACCATGAGACGCCTGATGATGGGTCTTCGCGGCCAAAGAACAGTACAAAGACGGCGCTCGAGTCGCGGAGAGCAGTACAAACAACTTCATCAAACTTTTTAGGATCGGTAACACGAACACACTTCATTCTGAACAGGGCATACAGATTCGATATTTTTGAAACAGGCGAAAACTAAAAGAGAAAAAACTCTAGGCCAGTCCACTCTTTGAATTAACGCCTTCTTCTTTCTTTTTTTTATAGCCCCTGAGCCACATGCATCACCTGCTGAATATAATAAACGCATCTTTGACACGGAAGCAAAAGAATTTACAGCGATGAGTAGGGCGCCATACAACTACGAACGCGTATATAACAACAGAGAGATGGACCCCTACGCCCGTGCACCGCCGCCAGCCAGAGCAGGCAATCCGCACTCCATCAGCCGTCTCCGACCAGGGGAAACGCGGCGGATGCGAGTAAGCAAATGTCCAGATCCGAAGCTAGTATACACCAACATGCTTGTTGTCAGCGAAAGGGACTTTGAACGAGACGTGCGGCTTATCAAAGTCAACGAGCAGCATGTGTTCAACATTCTGCCTAGCGTAGAGTGTGCGGCAGGCGAGATTGGGCCAGCAGGGCTGCAGCGTCAGTGGGCGCAGCTTTCGATCAATAAGGAGGTAACGGTAGAGGCTTTGGACGATAATGCGGCGTGTGTGTTCCTTAGCCGCATGGACGTGGAGGTTTCGTTTCTAAGAGCAACTCAGGAGACGGCATTGTCAGTGGATGCAGACGAAATTGCAGAGATGCTGCGGGGCAGCTTTGAAAACCTTGCTTTTAGCATAGGACAGCCGTTTGTGTTTGACTTTCAGGGCAGCACTATTAAGGGTGTGGTGACAGGATTGGCGGGCGTGCCGTTGGACGTACTGCAAGGTACACAGACGGCAGACGAGGATGAAGCGACGGCGCTTGGGGTGTTATCAGCAGCAACAACAGTTGTAGTGGGCAAGGCGTCGGGCACGCTTCTGGACGTGCGTGGCGCGGCAGGCAGGCACCGGGCCAATGCGATCATTCAGCCCGATTTTCGGTTTGAAGATCTGGGGATTGGCGGGCTTGACGCAGAGTTCAGCAACATTTTCCGGCGCGCATTTGCGTCGAGGATCTTTCCGCCGGAGCTGGTAGACAAGCTTGGGATTCAGCATGTGAAGGGCATCCTGCTGTTTGGGCCACCAGGAACGGGAAAGACGCTGATGGCGCGCCAAATCGGCAAGATGCTTAACGCAGTGGAGCCGCTGATTGTGTCAGGGCCGGAGATTCTCAACAAGTTTGTGGGTCAGTCAGAAGAGAACGTACGCAAGCTGTTTGAGCCAGCTGAGCGCGAGTACCGTGAACGTGGCGACAGCAGCCAACTGCACATTATCATTTTTGATGAGCTTGACGCAATCTGCAAGCAGCGTGGCGCGCGCAGCGACAGCACGGGCGTTGGAGACTCAGTTGTGAACCAGCTACTCGCTAAGATGGATGGCGTGGATCAGCTCAACAACATCTTGATCATCGGAATGACCAACCGCAAGGAGCTTATCGATGATGCGTTGTTGCGTCCTGGGCGTCTAGAGGTCCAGATTGAAGTTGGCCTGCCTGACGAGCCCGGACGCCTGCAGATCATCAAGATACATACCGCAAAGATCCGTGACAACGGCATTCTGGCTGCTGACGTTGATCTGTCCGAGTTGGCTACGTTGACAAAGAACTTCAGCGGCGCCGAAATTGCCGGCCTCGTCAAGTCTGCATCGTCCTTTGCGTTTAACCGTCACATTCGTGTAGGTGGCACCGCCGAGCTGGCCCAGGACATTGCTGATATGACACTCCAACGCGAGGATTTTATTTCCGCTCTTGATGAGGTGCGTCCGGCATTTGGTGTTGCCGCCGAGGAGTTTGATCAGTGCGCTGCCAATGGCATTATAGAGTTCGCCCCACATGTGGCCGACATCTTACACAAGTCACACCTGTTTGTCGAGCAGGTACACCAGAGCACGCGCTCGCCGCTTGTCAGTGTTTTGCTACACGGCGCTGCTGGCAGCGGCAAGACTGCTTTGGCCGCGACAATTGCCCAGCAGTCGGCTTTCCCATTTGTCAAGCTGGTGTCGCCAGAAAGCATGATTGGTTTTACCGACTCTCAGAAGATCGGTGCCATTACAAAGATATTTAACGACTCGTACAAATCGCCACTTAGTTTGATTGTCGTCGATGATATTGAGCGTCTGCTCGAGTGGGTCCCTATCGGTGCGCGTTTTTCAAACTCCATTCTCCAGACACTGCTAGTTCTGATCAAGAAGCAACCACCCCGGGGGCGTCGCCTCCTTCTTGTAGGGACTACTAGCGAGCGTGACGTCCTGGCTCAGATGGATCTTTCTGCTGGTTTTTCAAGCGAGATCTACATTGAGAACATTTGTACCCTTGATGGTCTTCAAAAGGTCGTTCGCCATGCCCGCCTCTTCGACTCACAGAACGACTACGATGCATTGTTTGCAACCCTCGCCGACTATATTGCTGTGCGCTCGTTCAGCGTCAGCATCAAGAAGCTACTTTTGCTAATTGAGACTGCACGCCAGGACCCCGACAGACACTCGCGTTTTATGGACGAGTTTGGTACCATCTGTTAGTGCCTATTTTGCACATCAATCCCTCAAGCTATTTTTTTTTTGCGCGAGCCAACATCGACAGATAGAAACACGTACTAATACCCGTCAAACAAGTCATCAACAAAATCTAAAATACTATGCTAAGCAATATTGTTCCTGATTTAGGTCAGTGGTGACTACCTAAATGATGTCTACGCCTTAGGCTGCTTCCTGCCTTTCTTATAACACGTAGTGCAAATAAATTGGTGTAACATATCTGTAATTTAAATTTTATCTTTTGTCCAAAGCGTTGGATTATTGTTATAATGCCTTGTGTGGTGGTGGTATGTACACTTTTTTTTGATATAACCCTTATATATATATATTTGAAAAAAAAACTCCCCGACCTTATAATAATGTCTACAATTGCATGTATGTTCATTTCTCCAACACTTTTCGTAATACAATGCTTGGATAATTGTTTCTAGGTTGTTTTTAGACAGTTGGTTCTATGTTTTTAACATTCTTTTATACATGCGTCACACAGCATTTTATTAGCAGTCACAATTGTTTCACTCGTTTAAAGAAGAATAAAGCTTTAGAATTTCTAATAATATTTTTAAGCAAAGCTATATGCTAGGTGATGTTACTTGGCCAATACTACTTTTCATATAAACCAATCAAACGGCTTCAAAGTGACTAAAATTTGGAAGATATAAAAGTCTGGTTTTATATGGCTACCATTGAACTAAGAATAACAGAAGACCTACAGACCACTTAGCATTTGGCAACCAACACACCACTGCCTGCGCATCCTCTACCCGCCTAGTGGTCAAGGAGCCGAAGATCGCCTGATACAACCTTGTCATTGAGAATCGCCCCGCGTGGAATGTCAATGTGCGCACCGTGGTTAGCCACAATGATAACCGTGCCTTCAAGTGTGACGTCCGAGCTAAATGACACATCGCCTGTAACTGTAAGATGGTCAAGCTCCAGGATCTGCGGCGGAGTCTTGAACCGTGCAAGGTAGTCCGAGATCTTCTTGAAATGGTCGCCCAACTTTACCACTGGCACCGTCTTGAACATGCGCTTGGGGTTCAGGCGCATCTGTCCGTTCTCTAGCAAATACAGGTCCGAGGTTACCAGGAACAAGTCCGACGTCGACTTTACCGGCAGAAACCGCGAACGCGGCACATTGACTCCATGCGCTCCAACAAAGTGTTTGATAGCCGCACCCACCGCTGTCTCGAGTTGAATCACTGCCGTGCCATCATCAGTAGACTTGTTGTTTACAATCAAATCCAAGTCAAACTTTTGCGACTCTACCAATCGCTTAATGGCCTTCAGACTTATCCACAGGTTGTTGGTGTTAAAGATCTTGAACTTTTTCACGCGCTTAAAGTCGTCCACATGCGCCTTGGGCACCTGTGCAATCTCAAGCAGGCGTACCTGCCCATCGTAGTCTATTATTGTGCCGCCCTTAATATCAGCCTTGGTCTTGTCTGTAACTTCCATAACAAACTCGGCACCAGTGTCGGCCACATGCTGCAGAATAAGCGGATCCACTGTTGCGCCAAGGTTATCCACGTTTGACACAAAAACCCATTCCTTGCCTTCCTTTAGCAGTTGATCAAGCAGCCCCGAGTTTGCAAACGACTCGTACAAGTCTCCGTGGCCTGGTGGGTACCATAGTCCAGGCTTGTTCTCCGGTTCCTGCGCAAGAGGCAAATTCGAGTCTGCCTTGAAGCGCGGGTAGCGGCTTTGGTTAAAAGTGCAGATGCTTACATTGTGCGTCGAGTACTTTTGCACAATCTTTCTCGTGTCTTCGTCCGTATTGAACGAGTTCATAAGAATAAGCGGCACCTCCGCGCCCGAGACGTGGTTCAGATGCTCAATCTGCTGCACAGTCAGGTCTAGAAATGTCTGCCCATCACGCACTTCGATCGCGCTCTTTGGGCCCACGCAGCCCATCGTCGTGCCAAGCCCGCCATTCAACTTCAGCACAGCAAGCTTGTTGAGCAACGGAGAAACATCCTTGATATCTCGCTGCTTGAGTTCCTTGTACACAATGACATCTTCGGGCTTGGGTCCACGGACCTTTTCCCAATCCCTACACTCTTACAGCCGTGTGCGGGCAAGAGCCGCCAATTCAGTAGACAATGCTTGATCCGCGATTGTCAGACCCCCAGAAGATCGACAGCATGCGGCCGTGTACGCAATGCGTGTCATTCTAACCAGTGCGCTGATGCTGACACTTACAATGGCTTACTGTGCTTTTTCTCGTGAAGATAGCGGGTAAAGAGACGGTAAAAATCGTCCATCTCCTTTGAAAACTGGTCTTTCTCAGGCCCAGGAGGCATCTTGTTAATCAGCCCGTCTAGATCGACGCGCACCGCATGCTCCACACCGCCCGGGGTGCTTGACAGGCGCATGTCCTGGGAGCTGTGCCGAGTGAATGATGGCCGACGGTCCTGCGGCATTGCTATCGCGTATCTAGATGACCTAGTGTATATAATAGAAAGAAGCCCCCAGGTAAAGCACTATAGTGCACTCAAAGAAGAAAAAAATGAGATAAAACTAGAGTGTTTATGAAGCGGGTAAAGAAGAGAGTTGTGGAGAGAGAGAAAATGATGCTAGGTAGATACCAACCACGCCTTTAAATACTTTTCAACCCAGAGAGAGAAGGGCAGGAAAAGGGCTTCTCATTCTTTGCCACAAGCAGTAAGCATTGAGGAAGAGAAGCATGCCGCTTTGGCAGTGCTGGCCACAGGATTGGGGGATGGAGGCAGTACTTTTAGTTGCAGCTGGCATTGGTGCTGCCCATCCATGTCAACCAGTGCTGCCTGTGTCTGCCACAAGCCGCGGAGAGCCCCGTGCCCAAATTGCCAACAAGTTACAACAACAACAACACTAATGTTTTCAAAAAAAAATAAAAATAAAAAAAATTAGCGCATCAAGCGAATGGCGTTTGTGATATTCGAGATATTTTTTTTGGCAGCAAGCGGTCTTGTGTTTTGCGTCAAGAGAAACAAAATGTGTGCGTGATTGGCGTGTGCAGTTGGCGGGTACAGTTTGCGGCGGCAGACAAGAAGAAAGAACCAAGAAACAGATCAACAAGACATTAGTAGTAGTTTTGAGTAGACACATATCATAGATGTTTTTAGCAATGGCATAACAATACAATACAATACAATACATGTAACTTGTCTTGTCGCCTGTAAAAAGAGTGTTGGCTGCTCTCTGCTTATCAGTCTGCACCGTAAAAACAAACGCCAGTCACACTGCTAACAGCACTTTTGCCCATCCACAAACGACACCCCGCCCACAACGCAAACACAGTACCTGAATGGCGCAAACCCGCTATACCAACTCCCGCCAAAATAATCTTTTCTAAATGCTAATACTTGTGCAAAATACTGTATTTTTAGGGCATGACTGCCAGCTCGATTCAGAAACAAAAACAAAGCTGACAACATCATCATCGATTGTACAAACTCAGAACCTTGGCTTGCGTCTGCGTCCAGTGTACTTGGAGTTCAGTGGCACATCTTCCTTGCCGCGCTTGCGCGCCAGCTCCTTCTTGTGCAAAATCCAATCTGCAGAATTCTTCACCGGCTTGCGGCTCTGCTTTCCACGCGATCGGTCCTGGATCCTAAATATGCATCAATGGACATTCCACCAGAGCTGAAAAGTAATGGAAAAAATATCATAAGTGCTACAACACCAGAAATCCCACCCCATATGCACGCCTTGTATAGTAAAACAAAGCAATCCAAACCAAAAAGTGAAATAGACAGCATCTTATGAGTTGCAATTACATCACCTCGCTTATTATAGCCAAACACTTGTACACACACGCCTAGGCGCAATCACTTACCTCGCTTGCGTATATGCAACGCCAACAGAGTTCTCCTCGCCTTCAAGACCCTTTGGCAGCACTTGCCTTTCGCCTGCTTCTTGTCCCGCGAAAAGACACAAGTAAAACTTTCGTGCTTTCTTCGAGTTGGGGTAATCTACAACAAGGCCGCCGGTAAACCCGCATTTCATTGAAATACTCATTATCATTTCTACTTGCGCATCATTCTCGGGATAAAACTGGAACACTGCGCGAGCCCCACGCTGGAGCGCCATAAAAAGCGTCGAAAAAAAGCGCTGGAGCCTATACCGCGGCCGATTCTCGGTCTTGTCGGCATTGCATAGCCACTGAAGAACCGATATACTAATTGCACCGTCAAATGTACCAGGGCGGAATCCCATTCCCTGTCCGATATCTTGCATCAGCAAATCACCCTCAACGTCCTTTTCAATTGCAATATCAAGCATTGACGGGGCAATATCCATACCTGCCCACATGTGCCCATCCTCGTCCAGAATCTCTCCACTTAATCCCGATCCACACCCAATATCAAGCAAGTAGTGTGGCATTCGCCCGTCAAGGTTGAGGAGTTCCACGGCCCGCATCGTCATCTCTGCTTGTATTGCTGCAATCCTCGTATTGCGCGTATACTTTTTTGCCTCTGTCTCTCCATAAAATAGCTCTGGCGGCGCAATATGTTCTGGCCGCGACATAATTGATAGCACTTTGGCGAGATTGACCTTAGCCCTCAATTAGCTCTCAGAAACGAGCGCCTAAGACTTTGACCACTGGTAAACAAATATACCTCATAAAAACGCTATGGGCGTTGGGAAAAACTAATATGCTTGGATACAGTTTTGCAAATAAGGACAGAGTGAAACATAGAGTTGAAGACTGCGCTTTGGTACCAAATAGCCAACTATGGCTCCCCAAGGGAGTGGCTTACAAAATTATTTTTTTCTGTCTGTTTGTCCCTCCGAGATCAGATCGACTAATTGTGATTATGTGTACAGCTAATAAATGATTTTACAAAAAAATTGGCACTTACAGTTGAACCTCGTTTAGTCGATACTCAATTAGTCGATAATCCACCGTAAGACGATAGAAAATGCATCCACCGAGCTGGTAGTTAATAGTTTGGCTGGTACTAAAGCGATACCTTGCCAACACGATAACTCGGTATTATTTTTGGTTCAAGTCGATAGGTGGGCAGACACTGGGTCACGTGTACTCGAATGGATTGGACGACAGACAACGCCCAATGTGTGTTGTCCATCGTGTCACGTGATTGATTTAGGAACAATTTGCGATTAGATTTTGCCGCATTATCAATTTTTTTTAGTCGTTTTTACTGAGTTTCAATTATTTTCTATGGGGTTTTTGTCATTTTATACAGAGTCTATTATTTCATCTTGAATACTTTTTTATATTTCTTTAGTTGTTTTTTACATACATCTACAGGCAGTAGCACTGTGAGGACGATTAGACGCGGAACTCACTTATGATGTCATAGTGTGATACTGATTAACTGAATCAGATC